>JAPMOR010036694.1:244321-266542 GCA_026543865.1 Argiope aurantia
AGTAAGCTAAATGCTAAATGTAAGCTAAAATGTAAATACATAAGTAAAAAGTAAGGCTAAAAGCATGGCCTAAGCCGAGAACCCGCAGTATACCCGTCATTCATGTTGCGCTGACCATCATATTGCACTGCATACATTTCGAAGTGGAAGTTGAATATACTTTTTCTAATAGTTAATTTTTAAAAAAAATGTGTTTCATTGGTAAAATCATATTTTTTTCTGGAAATACATTTATATAGATAAAATTTAAAAGCAAAATTTTATCTAAATATAAGTTCTATCCAAACTGTTTGAGCCGCTTCCAAGATACTCGAAATAAACGAGAAATTCTTGTTTACATGCAAATTTATTTAAAGATGTAATATTATATGCATTGCATTAATGGCTTTTATATAAAATCCCGATGTGTCCTTTTAATCTGACGCAGAAACGGATTGATTCAGTTGCTGTCTAAAAATAGTTCAGCGTGTTTTGTACTGAATGAGTTAAACAGTTAAGTAAGATATTATATTGTTTAAATTTAAAAGATGGTTTCTCGCTTCCAAATCTCACTCTTACAGTCAAATCAAAATATTATTGGTAATAAAACTGACAGTCGTGATTAAAAAGCCAACTGACACATACACGAAAAAAAACCAGCTGACAATCACAGTTTAAAAAATTGAATGATTGTTAGAGTGACATAAAAATACTAATACACAAAACCTCATGTCATATTTGTGAAAAAATTGTCTGATGTTTTCGTTCATTACCAATCTTTGCAATGTTAGAAAGATAAGACAAATTCTAAATAAGAAGAATTGAATATTTCGACTCGCAATATGAATGTTTTAAATTCGTCTAATTGGGTAATATTATGTCTTATAATTGGCAGGCGATGCCTGACGAAAAAATGGATATGAGTTCGTAGTATCTAAATATAATTCAATCAACTATTTTATGTAATCATATTATATGCGTTCTATCTAGCGGACTAAAGAAAATTAATTAAAAAATGTTTTCTTTAGTTGTAAAATTATTCAGATTTTATCAATGATATTGTAAATTGCCATTTCCCCCCAAAAAAAGAATGAGATTTGACTTTTATATTCATTTTCAAGTGAATCATAAAAATCGACATAATTTGTGTTATATTTAGCGATCTGTTTGTTATATTCTATGCAATAAAAACATTGACTATTAACGCGATACTGAAAATGTTCAAATGATAGAAAATAATTTTTCCCTTAAAGTAGCAGAAACTAGTTTATACAAAAACATTTCGGTATACAGCGCCTACCTCTATGTGTTTGGAGAAAGTAAAGAAAACTGAACAAAAAAGCTCAGAAAGAAACCCCAACTTTTAATCTAATAAAATTATTCATATCATGAGGTATGTGTTATAAAAGGTGGTAAGTACCATACGCAACAACATAATTACTGATAAACACTTAAGATAACATTCAAGAACCTTCTCGGAAATTCAATGAAATCAAAATTCACCGTAACTCAATCGTAAACTATCTACAAATATGGAAACGTATATCTGTAAAAAGCGAAACAACCAGATGCTATTTTCCCTTTAAGCTACCAAATTTTGAAACTGTCTGGATTGAAATCATTTGTTAAGTTCTTTACTGCCGCCTTAAACTTATTGAAATGTTTTGATTCTCATTCCTCTACATGATTCTTAGTGGCTTCTGCTGCCAAACTTCAAATTAAAAGTAATAATTATTTTTAAAGATCCGGATTTACACTCATGTTGTAAAAAAGTGCATTAATTCTGGCACTGCCTTTCAAAAAAATATCCATTGGAAAACGCTTAAGGCGCATTAAATAACAATTAAATATTTTATGTTAGAAAAACCGTATAATTTGTTAAAAGTGACTTATATCTGAAAAATCAACTCCACTTTTACTTTCTTATATCCTTGGTTTAGAGAAAGTACAGGAATCGTCAAAAATTTTGAATTCGAGATTTTGACAACTCTACGTCTTAGAATCCATGTGTTCGAAATAAAAAAACATTTTTGGGAAATGTCAGTTCGTCTGTCTGTGACAAAAATACCTGATATCAATTTCTTTACAACAAATTTGCAAATTTCTAACAGATTTTCAATGAAAGTTCAGAGGAAGTTCATCTGTTCGAATATAAGTTAACACCATAATTGCAAGCCGAAGAGAGCTAGATACATAAAATTCAATATACAAATTTAAAATTTAAAGCGTAGACACCTGTCAAAGTTTGAGCCAATTCCCAGTACCGGTTGACTGTCTGTCGGTCTGTACTTTCAAATGCATATAAACGTGAAAATACAAAAATGTAATTCTTAATTATTTCATATTTGGTACGAGATTTTGTAATTACATATACAATTTTCTTTCAAATTTTTGTTTCAATCAGTAACAAAAAATGTGACTAAACCACAATTTCGATTTTTGGATACTATTAATGCTTTTACTGAGAGACCACTCCCACTGGTTTCTGTTTTATTTTCTTGAAAAATTGCATCTGATATCTGTAAAATACTCTTATATCCAAGATATTATTGTGGATTTATAATGTACTTATATTGAGTATATTATAATAATAATAAAAAAAAACTAATCAACATAAACATATTATAGGAAATTTTTCTATTATGGATAATTTTTTCTCCTGAAATTCATAACGAAACAAAGACATCTTGAATTATCAAGGACTTCAAAAATTAGTGGAATAAGGAAAAAATAATGCATTCCAACATTTTAACTTTGACTCTTAATTTGTTTCTCCATTCACTCTGAATCATCTGAAACAAGCTGCGTAAATATATTAATTTGCTTTAACAAAATACTTATTCTATAAGAGCTATGTTTCTAAAGAGATAGGATGATTTACTCTGCGCTTGGTACAGACAGAAAGAAATGTTCGAAGAAATAAAAAATAGCCGTTAAAAAAAGAGTACCGTAAATCATAAACAGATATGATTAAAAGTGGAAAGATGAGAGAGCGTTGGATTTTTATTTTTAATCAAATTATTCTCGATGCATCTCGGAAAGAGAAAAGAGGATTAGGTTTCGTCGCAAAATTTCTTAATTTCTTAAAAAGGAGCAAAGAAAACCTCTTCTTTACGCTGACTGCCCTTCCTTCTTTAATTACGGTGTTTGCTCTTTTATGGGGCAATTTTCTTGAGATGGAGAAACAGTTCTGTAGCCCTCATTTAATTATAAGCAATTTTTTTTTTCTTTCTAATCTTAGAATTTCCTCACCATAAATCATTCTAGAATTTTCTACGACCTCCCTTCAGGATATTGAGGATTTTGTGAGATCTGCGAAACAGAATAATTAAAAACTTAATTTGTTTAAAAGCTCAAAATTGAAAGCCTGTGACATTTTATCTAGATAGAATAAAATAAGACTAACTACCAAGTGTGATGTTATGTCCTGTTTGTACAAATATCTATTTTTAGGATATACAATCTGATTTTAACTTTTATTAATAAAAAGTTTCATTATGCATTATTTGCATACAAGATTATTATTTTATTTGAATCAAAACTTAAATCCCTTTTTATTTGCTAAATTTTAATATTTAGTATTGCAAATATTTTTTTTAATATTTAATGTATCCAATTAGTAATATAATGTGTCTCAGATATACATTGGAAGCTGGCATGGACTCATTAGTAGAAATTTCTTTTCAAAATTTTTACAACAAATTAAACTATATTTCAGAATTTTTTTTACAAGATAACTTCGAAAGATATAGCATGCAAACAAAGTTTTAAAAAACTGAAAAATTTTAGAAAATTACCATTCTTAACATATGTGCTTGGTTTCATGAAATATTTTTTTTTTGATTTTGAACAAATTAAAAAAACAGATTAATTTTGTGCATCATTTAAAACAATATATTTTAATTTTTAAAATGAAATTCAAACCAAATTAATTATTTGAAGAAAACGTTTTCTCCAATTTTTAAATTATGAAAAAAAAATCTACATTTCTAGCTGCCTGTGCAATTATCCTTTTGCTAATTTACGGAAAGACATATTTTCTACTTTTCTTTATTATAAAGACATTACAACTAACAATCATTGTTTAATTGAATCATTCAATAACATCTGTCTAACAAAAAGATTTTAAAACGTCTAAAATTTTAGAAAATTACTATTCTTAACATGCCTGCTTGATTTTCATGCAATATTTTTTGTGATTTTGACCACATTTTAAAAAAATAATTTTGTGCATTATTTGCGGTAATATGTTTTCCTTTTTAAAATGAAATTCAAACCAAATTAATTATTTAAAGAAAACATTAAATTGTTTTCTCAATTTTTAAATTATGAAAAAAAAATGATTTTCTTCTAGTTGCCTGTGCAATTTTCCTGTTAATGTTTTGTAAATTTTCTAAAAAGCATGTTTACTTATATTTCATTGTTATAAAGGAATTGAAATCAACGATCATTGTTTAATCAAACCATTCAGTAATGACTTCCTCTTATTGTTAAAATCATAAAATAATTTTTTCCCTTTTTAGTAGCCTGTTTGATTATCCTATTAAAGCTGCCTTATTTTCTGTAAAAGAGGGTTTGATGTTTGTAAGGATTATAGTAGAGATGTCATTACAGAAGTGCCAAAAGAGAAGAAATAGTTTTATTTCTTTGTCGATTTTGGAACTCTTCAGATCTATCTCTCTTTATTGAATTCTTTTTTTCTACCGTATTTTTTACTCGTAGTTAAATAAATTAATTCTAACTTCAAGAATATAATACTTAAATAATAAGGTATATTCGGTCCATAAATTTTTATTAAATCTAAGGCTAAATTGTTCTTATATGAATTTATTTTATATCATGTCCGATTTTACATTAAATTTCATAACTTCGCAGAAGGTTGAATTTTACGAAAAATTAGAAATATCAGAATATATAGAGATATAAACTCAAAAGACAGCAACCATGGTAATTTTGATAGTGCATGGATTGAAAAAAAAATGTTGACAATGAGCATCGTTTTAAATACCTTTCAAATGATTACTTAAAGGGACTTGACGTTCCAAAATTAATGAAAATATCAATATTCGAATTAAGTAAAAATTTTCTCTTGAACTTTCAATTCTCTGAAAGATTCAAAACAATAGGGCAAATATCTAGTGAAATATGAGTCATACTAACTGACGTGTTTTCATTGTTGCGCCACTTACTGTAATGAATTTTGAATCATGACTAATTAATTTTTTTGAAATAACAAAGAATTTTTTCTTAATATTTACTCATTAATTATTCATAGTTAAAACCTTAATTAATATTCCTATGCTGATTTTTGATGAGATGATTTTGGATCAATTTGGCAACTCTTTATAATGTTTTATGACATTAATTGCTTATTGAAATTTTGATTTGTCAATGTCACAGAATAATAGAAATTGACTTGAGTTGAGCCTTTGAAGTATTCTTAATTTTAAGGAAGTTGAGCCTTTGAAGTATTCTTAATTTTAAAGCTTAACTAATATTCATATGCTGATTTCTGCTGATATAATTTTGCATTAATTTGATCATTCCTTATAATTTTTGATACAATTTCTTGCTTATTGTAATTTTGAATTATTTGTAAATGCTACAGAAAATCATTCTATTTGTATGAAAGGGAAGAAACGGAGAGTGAAACAATGGAACATTTCAAATGAATCGATTTCGAAAATCGTTTTGAGCCTGATTATCAAATTCTTTCAAGAGACCATAATTTATAATTTTAGACATATTTTGGATTAAAAGACATTTTCTGAAACTTTTGAGTTGTTTCTTCTTAAAGATTTTTTTTTGTCTTTCCGCGAAATCCCTTCCTGCTTTAAAAACCTTTATTTTATTCAAAAAAACTTCTAAATCATTTTTGTATATAAATATACTTTCCTGTGTGTTTTTCTGTGTGTTTAATTTTGGCTATAAGCTCCTAATTTGGTTACTAATATATTTCGAAGGATGAAATTTGAACTCCGAGCGATATAAGTGGAATATTTTAATTAAAAATGAAAGAATATTTTGGGGCACTTTAGCTAAAATTTCCAAACGTATGACTTTAAAAAATTTTCTTGCACTATGTAAAAAATGAGATTTTTAGTGACTGATTATTTTTTGTCGTGAAACATTTTCTTGATTTTTAAATTTTTTTTTATCTGCAACAAAATTATGAAAAAAAAGACATGTTTCATTTGAATTTCATGAAAACTTATTTCTATACCTGCAATTATTAAATCTACAAAATTAGGATTTAATTTGAAAAAAATATCTAGAAAATATTAAATAGATACATTTTTAAAATAAGTAATTCTAAAACGCTTTACATAATTTCTTGACAAAATGCATTTTTTCTTTAATTTAGTTAAAAAGAATCGAAACTCTTTATTTTACTGTTTTCGTTATACTGATTTATCACAAATAAAATATAGTAAAAAAATAATAAAACTCATAAAACAAAGCATTTTTTTAAAGCAAAGTTAGAAATTAAGACTTTAAACTATGCAGACTTTCTTTTACTGCTAATTTAAAGACAATTATTGCAAGGCAAAAAGATTTTATATTAATTAGAAATAAAAAAATATTATTTTGATTTTCGTGTCTTTTCGAACAGCAAAAAGAGAGTACGAGATTTTATTTCAAAACCATCCATTATTACTTTGGAGTCGGTTAACTATAGCCAGTTAATTGAAACATTAAAATCATTTTTCATTCAAAGCAATTTTTTCTACTCTCTTCTTAGGTGGCAGCTTAATAGTAAATTTTCGACTTTGGGCCTGGAGGACACTGGATTCCTACAAAGATCTGACGCTATACAGCCCTGGTATATATCAAATATGACATCGTGGACCATACCTCTGGTGTTGTTCGAAGAGATAAAAATGTGAGTAAATGAATTTTTTTAATTTTAACTATAATACTGGTTTTTTTTATTAGTTTAAGACAAATAGAACTTCAAAATATTTATTTAATGTCGTATAATTAAATTATTTAGGAGCAATATGAAAAAAGAAATTATGCATAGGGTAAATGTATGTCCATTTTCTTATCCAAATGTACAAATTTTATACAAATAAGATTTTGTACAAAAAATATCCTATGCATGCTTGCAATAATTTTTATATAGGAAGCAAGAAAATATTAATTATCATTTTTAGAATTTTATATGTTCTTACGTTTTCAAAAGATATTCAATTTGTAATCGTATCAAAATAATATTTGATATAGACATTTTATGTAAATATAAATTATAAGAAAAGTCTTTTCAAAAGTGTCGCATTTCAAGATCAACATACAATTTTGCAAAGATACAAGTACACGTGAGTACACATACAAGTTCCCAAGCCTAGAAGTGAGAAAAATAGAATCTTTTCCATTTACATTTAGACCATAATAACATCTAAACACCAGATAATACAGCATATTATTTCACAAAATCCATTAATTGTAAAACTTTTCTTAAAAAACACAAAAGAAAAGGTTCAGTTTATTCAAAAATATAAATTACATTTTAAAAGAACTTGAATCTCATAATCGAAACATATTGCGCTCAAAAAAGGATGCTTAATTTCGAACTCGAAATAAGAAATAAGATATGGTTTGAAACATGCAAAGAAGAAAGTACATAAGAGCACGCATGTTGTTTCTTACCAGATATTTCAATTTTGCTTTGAATAATATGTTTTGAAATAAGAAAGAGGTTGAATCTCGTAGAAATGGCCAAAATGAGAGATTTCAAGCGTAGGAACAGATACCTGATGCTTTTTTATCAGGCTAAACTCGTTTACGCACATGAATCGGATCGTTTTCCTTTCATACCTGACTACAGAGTATCTTAGGTAAACTTCAAATATCAGTCTAACGATATCATTTCCGAATATCCTAATGCATGCACACTTTGAGGCCTTATTTATTCTACCTTTTCCTTATACTTCTATCTCAAACGGATTTTTCCATTTGCCCTCTATTGCAGATAAAGTCGGTGCACGCAAAGCGATGCGAGATACAAATAAGAAAATAACCTCTTTTCTGCAGAAGTTCGAGGCAGCCAAAGAACTGGTTTCGTATTCCTGTTCGCCAAAGGCTCTTTAATATTTACATAAAGTAACCCTGATAAGCAGGCAATATTAGATTTTATTCTGTATGCTCTTTCCTCGACGATGGTATGAAAACTCATATCTGTGTCTGAATTTCCGAGTATATGTTAAGATTGCGGAGGTAGCAATAGGAGAGTGCTGTAAATAGATGCCGCAGATAGATGACAGTTTCAAGAAATATCAGAAAATTGTTTTTTATTTATTTTCTACAAGTCACACAGCTGGGTTTTACCATTTAATGTTCCGATATATTTTGTCAAAAAGGATTTTTATGCGTTTCAATAATCGCTTGTTATAAAATCTCAGTGTGAGCTTCAGATTTAAAACATTTCCGAAGAGGTTCATTGGCATTACATCGGATGTTTATATATATATATATATATATATATATATATATAAATATTCAAATAACAACGAAGTACAGTATTAATCTCTACTAATAATAAATACTAGTATGCGTGTTGGCAGAATACAAGCTAACTATGCGACTAAAAATTACCAAATGTGGTACATACGTGATTTGGAAGTTATAGATATAAAATTAGCGCGTTTTTATTTTATTTTAAATAAAATTTTATTTAAAAATTAAGATAGATTTTTGCGGTTTTGAGCAATTAATTCCGAAAATATTCCTGAAAGATAATTTTTTGCTCCATTTCAAAATTTTTTTTTCTTCTTTTTGATGATAAATATTTAATGTATATAAATTTTCCCAGGAGTTTCGTAGATTATAGAAAATTGATTTGTTTTCCTAATTTCCAACAATATATCATTTTGTTCGTTTGAAAATCAATTGCTTCATTTTTCGTACGTTATTGAAAACATCAGGAGGAGGATTCTGATTAATATTTGTGTAGTTTCAATTTAGAGTACTCAAAAGTAAAGAAATGAATCAGTATAACTATTATGTTCTAAATAGTGCAATTATATGATTTACACAATGAATAGGATATATACAAGATTATTAAAACCACACAGTTTTAATAACTAGTAGTTTGATGCTTGAAAACAATCTAATAGAACCACTACATGAAATTGTCTAATCGCTGAAATTATATACAATCAGTAACTCTGATGGTCATTCTGGTTAACAAAGAGAGGTATAATTTAGTTTAAAAATATCAAATAACTTTTAGAAAAGGGATTTTCATATTTGCTTTTCAGGATTTCGTTAAGAATGGCATCATTTCTTCAGTTATGTTTACAATTTTGCTGATTACATATTATACATTGTTTAATCGCAAGATTATTCGCATTTCTTGTAATTTTTAATAAGCTCCGTTTGACGATCTGCTAGGAAGCCAGGCATATTGGGTTGTACATAATTCAGTTTAATTTCTTTTGCATAATGTGATGTTCGTGATTTCCCATTAAAAAACAGTTTGTATTTTTAAATTGCCAAAAAACAAAGTATATTGTTTTAAGAGCCTTGCTCATGCTCTGTTCTTTATATTATGAACAATTCCAATGGAGTCGGGAGCCACGGCATCACAGATCTATTAATATTACAATTGTTTCGGCTATCTATGTTATGTTTGCCCGTTGTCGTTCGAGATTTTGTAATTTTGCTTTATTTTTCCTTTTCTACATGCATCTACTATATACATTATTCGTTTCTCATTACTGATCCGATGTTCTTTCTATTGTATGTCGGTTTGAAGTTAAAATGTTTAAATTTTATGAGACAGTTCTACGAATAATATTCATTTCTGCCCCTAGACAAATTTGTTAAAAATTAATAATTATCTGATCAAATGGCGCTAACGATGGATTTTATTTTCATTCTTCTGTTTCATGAAATCTTCTTAATCCTGCATATACTTTCAAGCACATTGTTTTCTTTAAATCCTTTTTTCTTATTTTTTTAATGTCATACGAAATCAAATCGAATATCTTGTAATGAACGCTGAATAATTCTTGCTATTATATGCAGAACAACAATCGAATGTTTATTAATTTAGAAGATTAAAAAAACATCAATGTAAAAAAAAAATACAAGAAAGGAAATTGTAGTCTCTGATACATTTTCCGAATGTTTATGAAGGATTGAATATCTGAGTACTTCAAAAAAATGTAGATATAAATAACTTATTTTTATGTGTTTAAATATTGAATTTAATTTAATCTCAATCAATCTAATTACAATTTGCGTGATATTTGATGGACAAATTGTCGAGTTTTAGAGTGAAAAAGAGGTAATTTCCAATTTGTATATCTTAACACCTGTTGATATAACGTATAATTACGTTCATCGAAAAATTTCAGATTATCTTTATATAAAATAGCATTAAATTTTGTAAAGTATTTAAAATAAATTGGAATTTATTTTGAATTTACACCTTTATATTCTGTTATATTTATTTAATACTGCCACTTTTGACGATCAATTAATCATCCAAATTAATTTTTATGCCAATTAAAATTATTTGTGAAATGAAGGGTTCGATAGATCCACAATATTATTCTCTTTTTAGCATTAATAACATTTGATTAAATAATTGCTATCATTAACTTTCCCTATATTTTTATGTTTGCTTTAAAGATCATTGTTTCAAAGAACATACTTTATTACATATTAATCGCCTTTTCGCTAGTTTGTTAATTAGGTATATTGGTCTTGTTTTATATCAATGAAATTTTATATGCTTTTATATTCCTAATTCCGTTAATAAATTACTTTTAATCATAAAATAGTCCATCTAAGTCATTTCATTTTAAGAGCCTTACGTGTTTTCAGTTCCTAGTCAAAATACATCCCATAACATGATTTTGAAATTAAAAAAATTCAGGCAATCCATTTTTAGTAAATATTTTCATTTATGGAAAGAATGTAACTCCATATTTTTCAACATTCCCGCCATCTGATATATATACTAAAATTTATAACTTTAATTCAAGTAAATTTACCTATAAACTGCTAACAAAAACATATTATTCTTTAAAATTTGCGGTGATTTTTAACTATTAATCCATACTTATCTAAGCTTTTTTTTTCTCACTTGGGAATGTGGGGAGATTGTGGGTCTTAATGTTGGAAGATTTAAAATAGAACAAATACTTATCAAAGTCGATGAATATTTTCTATAGGCAACCTTACACATTAAGACAAATATTTATTTTGAAATAAAGACCGTAATCCGAAACTCAAAGGGCTTCATTACCTGTAAGTTAAGTAAAAGAAAATAATGAAAAATTATTACGAATTTATAATATATTTACTCCCTGTGTTTCTGTTCTCTTCGGTTTTTTGATGCAAGAGCCACATTTGACTGAACTGCGCTATGCATAAGGTTAGCTGGTCTCTTAGAAAAGAGTTAAAAATGACTTAGCGACAAAAGTATTGGATGTTTTTGAAAATATAGGAATTATGACGAAATCTCTATTACGAACCAGTCTAGATCTTCTTAAAAAAAGATATTTTTTTATATGCTGTTTTGAATTGATATTCCATTGGAATTATTCCGCTAAATTTATTTCGCACATTTCTTATTATTGCTAAATTGGCATCAATGAGATTCTTGGAAATATACATCCTTGCATTTGCCACTCGATTATCTTTTTTTAAAAGTTGCTGATTTCGATGTGCATGCTTACTCACCGAAGTTTGCGAGTGGTAATAAGGGTAATCTTGCATTAAAATTGCATATTTCTGTGTTATAATTCAGTACTCTATAGTATTTCAAGATTAAAATGAAGCTGCAGATTAAATCACCTTTTCTCTTCTAAGTGGTAAATCATTTTTTCTTATTAGAGTTTAAAAATAACTTTTTGCCAACTAAAGAAACAACAATGACGCAATACATATTTTCAAGACTACTTCCCAAATGTTTTTACGCTTGTGCACTTTTATGAGCACTTTGTTTTTAATCAATCTCTTTGGCTTGCTTTTAGCGTCACAGAAAATGAAACGGAATATCTAGCAGTGAATGTTGAATAATTCATGCTGTTTCAGCCAAAACAGCCATCAAGTGTTTTGCAATTTTAGGAGCAGAAACAAGGCATAAAAAGGCCAATGAATTGAAGCAGAAGAAATACAGTCTTTGATACATTTTTTGATGTATAAATGAGGCGCATATAAGAGTTTCAATAAATGCAGAAGTAAATATTTTCCTTAATTTGTATTTTGCAGTTAAGAAATATAAGAAATACTTTCTGTAAGTATTTGTCATTTTCTTGATAGAAAAAACATAAACTCTTATTCATAAATTGTTGTTTTATTTATTGTTTTATTGTTTTATTTAGTGATATAATATATTTAAAACTATGAAATTCCATCAAATTGTGAATATTTTTATGTAGAATATGGATTAGAGATGATCATTCTCTGATTCAGTTCTAAAATACGATCCATGTATGAGTGAATGAAATGTATGAATAAAGTCAGCCTCTTGAAAAGGACTGTGACGCATGAGTAGCTGAGACGTACTCTTGGGTCTAGATGGCGCTATGGGAATAAGAGATGCCAAAACTCGGCTTAAAAATAGTATAGACAAAGCGGGCTTGTCTATGGCAAGTGCCATAAGCAACAACATCGGAGATGAAAAAGCATACGATGAAGAAAGAAGAGGGCTTGAAATGAATACCCTTTAAATATACTACATAAATAATACTATAAATACTATAGTAAGTTTTAAATATCATTTATAATTCCCAACGAATAATGAGGTTGTACTTTTAACTTTTAATACTCCTTCAAATTTCTAATAATCATTTAATAATTGAAAAATTAATCAAAATAAGCTTAAAGATTTCAGTGAAGATGGAATTGATGGAATAGGAAGCCTTTCACTTTGGATTGATTATTTATTATCATGATGCTTTAAAATTACCCCAACCAGATTGATATCCCACATACTTTTCATATAATGTTATAAAACTATTATCTGCCCTCCACTGCATAAAATTGTGAACTTTGGATAGGACCATGAATGCCAAAAGTGCAGACTTTTATTTTCAATTTATTTTTGGAGTGCTCCTTTGCATTCGTTCATTTAAATCAGAGTTTTACTTGGAATAACTATATATAAATATATATTATATTTTATTTATATATATTAATAAAATTAATATATATAAATGAAGCGAAATAATATATAATATATTTCATTTATTTAAATCGTTATTCTTTTGAGTTATTGCACGTAGATTTAGTAAATGTGCTCTAATCATGATCCATTTTTTTTTCTCTCTTTGCATTTTGTAGTTGCCATGTTGATTTGCACACGGTCACTTAGACAGACCAAATTCAGCTGAATAAATTCATTCGAAATTTGACAGAAATCAGCAAATTTGCTATAAAGATAGTACCAAATTTCGTTTCTTATTTGCGTTATTGTGTTCAATCAAATAAACATAATTCTAAATTTTTTTTCGGAATCAGTTAGGTCTGAAATGTAAAACTTAGTTGAAATCTCGAGTACAAACTTTTCGATTAATTGACTTTTTGTATGATTCAAATAGGGAAAAGTAAAAAGAAAAAAATACTTTCTAGAAGAGGATTCAATAATGTATGAACACTTTTAAAGAAAGTAGACATGTTCAGGCATTCTAAAATTTTGTATAAACAGCTTAGGGTTAAAATTCTCCGATGGAAATTATTATTTTGACATGAATAGTATGGCAGTTGAGAGATATATTTTTAAAATAATGTTTATATAGAATATTATATACAAGGTTCAGTATGCGAAAATTCGTCAGACTTGATGGAAAAATTGTTCAAAACGATATACATGGTAATCTGTTGGAACTAGGTCTGCCGTTTGTAAGCACATTGCTAGGTTATAGACATGATGCGATGCATGCCTTTCTTAAGCGAGATGATCACTAAGAAAGAAATTTTCAAAATTTTCACCAAATTCTTGAGCAAGCATTTAATGAAGTTTTGTAGTTTACCCTACGAATTTGGAGCAAAATATCATACATAAACCGTTCTGAAATCATTTAAAAATTTAAAAGCAAAGCTTTCATTGAGTGATTTCGGGACAGATTGCCTCTAAATTTTAAAAACTGAATTTTACAATAGCACACTTAACAATGAAAAGCACTTTAACAATTGCGACGCGATTCTAGTACGTAATAAAATATATTGTGTTGGTATTAAATGCATTTTTTATGTACGAATACATTATCGATGAATAAAAAAAAATTCTTAAATTAACATATATTTATCTTAGCATAACATAATTATTATAAATGCTTAACTTAAAAGACGCAATATTGATAATTATTTGCTTAGTATTATCAAAAAGTATTTTTATTCAAGCTATTAATTTTTTTTCCACAACGCTTCGCACAATGCATGTTGTATATTATGGAAGAAATATATATTTTACGAATTCTGTAAATTGAAAGTATTTTGCTTTTTTAATGCTAAGTTTGGTGATCGCATGCATGACAGACTTGAATGTCATCGTGAAATTTTTAGAAAAGAATGGCAATTTAACCACGTAAAATCATAAGACCTTTAACAAAGCACCACATTTTGTCACCAACTTCACGTGAAAAATCCAAAATATATTCAATTTAAAGAACTTGAGACGATATCTTTCTCATAGCAAAACCTATCTCAGCAACTTAGAATAGATTTCTATTTAGACTGAAACCATCCTCGGCCAGTATGTATCATGGGTTCGTTTATAATTAATTAGGATTAAATAAGAATACGTTATTTCATAGGCTGTTGAAAGGGAAAATATACATTTAGTTTACAGAGAGCTTGAGAGAATATGGTACTTGCAATTAGATCATCAAGTTATTATTTAAAGATTTAAAATTTCAGAAAATATAATCAAAGCTGCCAATAAAGATAAAATCAGAAAGACGATCTTACTGCAATTATTTTCAAAAAAATTACTCGCATTTAGAAGCTATTAAAAGTCAAACATAACTACCAATTTACAATTCATATTAATTTAAAAGGGATGAAAATTGCAAAGTCCATCGCAATGTAGCATATTATATTAGATTTCTTTAAATAATTTATTAAATTTCTTACGAATTTAAGTATTAAATCACTATATTTCATATATTCAATTACGTTGATCTTAAAATTTGCAATCACTGAATCGTTATATTGATATACTCTCATGCAAAAGGAATATGAACGTTTATTTAAATAATATTTATTTGATTAATATTGGCGTTAGTATTTAGCTCCTTTAACATTCCTCTTTAGTTCAAAATATAATTTGTTGGTTTAAAAAGTAAATATCGAAAAAAATTTTAAATGTTATTTGCAAATTAAAACATTTTCCCCAGAGTAATAAATTTCATTCAGATTAATTCTCTAAAATTATTCATTAATTGCTCTTTTCTATTAGATCTGGTTGTCCTCCAAAAATATGCAAGTTAAAGAAGAGACCAACAATCTCTGGGCCAGTCAGTGTTTTATAGACAAATTCATTGAAGATTTTGATGAATGAATTGCAATTTTCATTCCTATTTAAATAAATAAAAATAATTCATTTTCATTATTTAAAAAAACCCTGTTTTTGGAATTTATGTCTGCTCCGATATAAATTAGAATTTATTTTATTTCATGACAAGAAATTCTTAGATCAAATTTCTAACCTTATTATTTTATAGCTATAAATGGAATATAATTATCTAAGTTTTAGTGTGTTGGGGATGAATTAATTTCTTTTAATTATTCTGCTTATTAGATTTTATTACATTTTTGAAACTCAGGAATGAAAAATAAAAGAAAAAATTGAACTGCTTAATGTCGAAGAGCTATTTTAAGAAACCTGTTCCTTAAGACAACATTGTTATTTAAAAAAAAAAGGCAGAAACCGTTCAGAACAGTTATTCTTTTCATTACTTTTAAAGAAGTTTCTCGAAAGTAGTACCTAATCTTCTTTACTACGAGATGCATTGAGAATAATTTGATTAAAAACGAAAAAGGCATGTCGTCTTATCTTTCCATTTTTAATCAAATCTGTTTGAGTCTTGGCTTTTTTTTTCGTCCTTTTTTTCTTACTTGGGTATCTCGTTTTCACTATGCCAAACTTAGAAAATATCTTCTTGTCTTATTTACTAGAAAAATAGTTTAGAGATAGCTGATTTAGTAAATTGAGGGACTCATTGAGTGCCTCTTGCATCGCATGATGGAAAGTGAAAGTGAGAAAAAGCTCTTCGAAACGCCGAAGGTAACCAGTCTTAAAATTATTTGCAGTTCCATATATTTTAAAAGCCAAGTAAACAAATGTATTAAGGTTTAACAAGTTATTTTCAAATTTAGGAAGTAAAATATTTAATATTTATTACAAATTATTTAATTTGTACATGCATATTGCCAATTTCAAATATTTTAGATCTAGAAATGATTTTTTTTTTTTTTTTACCTTATCGTATGTGACGTTTGTGAAGAAAAATTATTATAATATTTAAAAATTAAAAGTCAATATTTTAATGAATATCCACCTTATAAACCTTACTAAATTCAAATTAAAAGACGTATTTTTGATATTAAGCTGTTTATTTGAGAACTTGAGAACTATAAAAATGATATAACTTAAATGACTGATATTGAATATATGGTATTCACCGCCAAATTATAGATCCTTTTCGAATTTTAAATGAAAGCTTTACAAATGATCTGTATATTCTCTTCTGTGAGGACAAATGGTAATGACATAAGGTTAAAATGCTTTTTCGACTTTCTTCAGCACATTTCGTAGTTCAAAATATAGCCTTAAAATGTGTAAATATACTGAAATCGAGGAAAAAATAATTCTCAGTATTGGACTACTTTTTTAATCTTTCCGCTTTTAATATTTTTAAATGATTTGGATCTAAGATACTTTCCTTCTGCATTCTTATCTTATCACCCCTTTTAGTTGGAAAATATCAAAATAGAATTTATAAGCATCATCATGTTTTCTAAATATTTAATACTTTAAGGTTATGCTAATCACAAAAATAATTATTGTCTATATCTATACTTATAATAATGCTCAATGTGTGTGTGTGTGTGTGTGTGTGTTGCGCTCTACAGGCCAGACCATTCATCTTACAGCTAACAAATTTGGCACGTGTATACCTTGGAAGCCGGGAATGTGCACCTGGGGGTTATTTTTTCGAATTTTTAATTAGAATTGTATTTATTTAAAAATTAAGCGAAATTTTGGGGTGTTTCTGCTATAACTGCCGAAAATATTAGCGCACAAAAAAGATTTTTACATGAAGTTAAAGATCAAAAAATTTATCTTTTAAATGATACCAATGTTTTAATCTTAAAATTAAATTTCTATTTTTAATGAATTTTTAAATAAATATTTTAACTATGTTTTTTCAATAATTTTTTTCGTCAAAAATAAAAATGAGGATTAAGCACGTTTCGCATTCATGAGAAAAAAAATAGCTTTTTTCAAAGTGTTGCCGTCACATTGATTAAAGCTCCAATTAAAAATAAATTAAATCTTTTTGGAAATGAAATCGTCTGCAGGAAATGAAACAAATAAGATGTATTATTTTTTTCTAAAAAATAATTTCAAGAAAAATTATTTTATGATCTTTTACACTCTCTGTATTATTAATCCAATAAACCAGTTTTATTTTAAGGCAAGTTTTGTTTAATATGAACAGGATATCCATACCAATCAGGGCCACACGGCTAATTTGTAAACCTTTAGTAAGACACAGATCTGTTGCGACATAAATCGTAAATATTTTATTTAAAAGTAGCTAACGATTATTTTAATAATTATAAATTTTATTCTGTAAATAGTTGTGAAATTCAGATTGGCAACAGTTATATTTTTGGAACTTTTAATTTGTTGTTTAAAAACGATGCTAGAATATTGAATGAAAATAAGTTGATGTAAATTTGATAATATTATCTATAATGTAATAAGATTTAGTTTCATAATAAGTTTGTCTGCATTCTATTTTTGTTGACGCCCGAACACAACAGATCTGCTAAAATGGTCTAAATAGAAAATTATTATATTTTATGTAACTTGATTCAATAAATGCTCTAATAAATAACGAATTTTTGATTTTACATAAAGCTCCTGCTGGGGAAATCACGAATAACAAAATGCGCTTGAAACACTAATATTTTAAATAAAGAGTTAATTTCCAATCAACTAAATCAATCACTTAAACTGACTGATTTATGAAAATTTGAATATCACTATTCAATAAAAAAAGGATAATTTTAGATTTTCCATCGATCGTTTCAAAGAAAATACGCCAATCAGCGCGCAGGTTTCTCAAGATTAATTGGCCTAAGGTTATGAAAATGTTGAGTTTTTCTAAATTTTTAACATTCAAAACTTCATAAATAAGTCTTAGTTGATCGTGGAAAATAGAAACATTCATTCATTTATTTCAAATTTGGTGTGTCCAGAATATTTCTCAGAATATGATACCTTACTGCATTAAATTTAGACTTCATAATTTTTGAAATATATTTATAGGCCGGAACAAAATATTATCATTTATTTCATTTCAATGCTTTTGAAAGCAAAACTAAAAACTGAATTTTATTCTGAATCTGAGAAATTTTTGATGAATTATTCTTTGGGATATTACATAAATTATGAAAAATATTTTGTAGTTCACATAAGACTTAAATACCGAGCAATTCTGTTTGCAATACTCATATTCAATAATAATAATAGTAAATAAATAACAATAAAGATGATAAATAAAATAAAATGCTTGGTTTCATTAAAAAATATCTTTATATTAATTGCAATTTCATCATTTCCACTTTAAATTAAAGCTGAAGTTTTACCGGAAATGACAACTAATTAGCAAAATATATATCGTAAATTGAACGAAACGATCTAAACAACAGTATAAGTTTGGTATGACTATCAAAATTTGAAGATTAAAAATGTTTTGTTTGAGAATCTATTAAGAGACCAGTTACTTAAAATATTTAATTGAAAATTGTAGCGAGCGCTAATCCTGGCGAACCGGCTGGTCGCCAACGGCGGCTAGTAAGTAATATTTTTTTTTCTTTATTTCTATTCTTGTTGTTGTTTTCATTTTGTTAATTCTTACTTTTTTTCAAATTGCAACAGTATACAATACATAATTTATTCTATTGATCATAAATATTCTTCCTAAAGAATCTAATTTTTATTCTTTAAGCATCTTATAAATTTTGTTTTGTTTTTGGATTTGCTGCAATCATAGTTTTAAGTTTATTTAAAAAGTTCTTGTATTAGCAAATAGCTATCCTTCTATTTTAAATTCTGAGCTTATTCGATTATGTATAATAAGTAGCTATTCTGGTGAATGATACATTTATGTTCTAATTAGAATAAGGTTATGAATCATAAATAATACTTATTGAATTTTTTTATTTTGCCAGGAAATGTTGCAACAAAATAGAAATGAAAAATTCAATTTTTCAATTATTATTTTGGAGTAAAATATAAATTCTTAATGATACATATCTTTCCATTTATATTATAATTTCAATGCAATTTTTGTCTTTCGATAATATCCTTAATTATAGTAAAAATATTCAATTACAAGGATCACAAGATTAAATTAGATGCTGTGTATCTAATAATTATAATTTTTTAATTATTTTATGTTATTACGAAAATTAAGGTGCGTATCATAAAGTATGATTTTTGCAGTTGACAAGAAGTTAATTAGAAATGAAAGCTTCATCAAATAGTTTTTTTAAAAATTATGAAATGAGCTAAATTCATTATAATTTCATTCTGGTTTATGTGCAATTATATTTCAAATTCGATGCTGGTGCTATTTTTAATGCAAAATTCTGCACTGATAACTTATTTGATTCAACAAAGTTCATCAATTTCTTAAATAATATCTTGCAATTTCAATGTTAAAAACTGAAATTTGACTATTTTACAAAAACAGTCAAACAATATTTTATCTTGAAACTATAAGCTGCTATTAAATTGAATTGTATGGCCTAAATTAAATATCACTGCATTGTGATAAATATTCTTTTCTATAAATATGCAAAAAAGGAAACATCAACAATTTTTATAAATTCCATGGTGGGAATGCAAAATATTATAAGTTAATTTTCCAAAAACTGAGACGTTCTGGAGTCCCTTTCGTTGATGTTTAGAAGATGCCAAATGTTGCAAATATTAGTGGCAGCACTTTTGAACATGCGAAATAAAATTTAAAGATTTTTGCGAGACATCGCAATTATTAAAATTATCCCTAAATATTTTTTTCGATCTAAGCCTAGAATTATTCCAACATGTTTGATAAAGAAGATTCTTTTCAGATTAATAGCACAGAAATGCATGATCTTTCATGAATGCAATATTGTTAAAAAAATAATTGTATCTAATTATTGCCACGAACTAGATATTGAACTACTGCAGAAGAAAATAAAAGAGCCAATAACAGAATATAGTGTGTATAAATCCAAAACGAGATAACTGTACAAAATAAAGCTTTATGTAGAACCAATTTAGACTGTTTAAATGCCATAATTACAACAAACATTTGATTGAAACTGAAGCATAAGTGAAATAACATAACTTCGAATAATCCTAGATGAAAAATTATTCATCGGTTAATGATTTTTGATGTTTTACAGACGAATGAAAGCGTAAATACTGATCAAACATTTTGTTAATATTTATAATCTCACCTGTATAAAAATAAAAATGGAAGCTTTGTCTAAAACACATTTTTTTTAATAAAATTAATTTTATGCATATTTAATGCGTATCCAATGGCGCTATATATTGTGAACTTACGTCATTAAATATGCATGTATTAATTAATTAATACATGCATATTTAATGACGTAAGTTCACAATATATAGCAGCATTGGATACGCTTACAAACACACAACTCTCTCTCTCTGAGTAGAAATAATTATATTAAGAAAAGTATTGCATTCCTCTGCCTTTTTTCCTTATATCATTTAATAAGGAATCAAAATCGCCGATATTTACTCAAATTAGGTTTCTTTTTATTTACTATAAAGCACATTTTTCTCAATAAATAAAAACAATACAATTACTTAGAAAATAACGTTTCTAAATGTGAATCCTATAACGTTGAAGGTAGTTTAAACTTTTTATTATATTCTTTTAAATACATAAATATGATATCAAATTAAGTGGATTTCAATTCGTTTCAATTGTATTGTTATCATTTGCTAAAATTGTTCGTAATAAAAGAAAACATCCTTACATCTTAAAACCTTTTTTTTAAACAATATTTAAGAACCAGAAAATAATGCTTGCAATTAGTCTTTTTCCAACGTTTCGACTTTAAATTCACTTTAAAATTTAATTCAGAGCTTTATATGTTTTTTGCATTTGCCATATCAATTATTCTGCTGAAAAATAAATAATATTTCATTTCCGGAAAACAATTGATGTTCTATGGATAAAGTTAAAATAATTTAATAATGCTTTAAAAACATATCTAGAACAAAATTGTAGATATCTGAAAGTTCACATACTTTTTTATTAATAAGATTTTCAGAATTCAATGAAGCAGTGATGAATTTATAAAAGCATTTATAATTTTGTCTTCGATGTATTTTTAAATTTTAATGAAGCAAATCGGTATCGAAAATCAATTGATATTTTTAGTGTAAAAGCGATTTTCTGATTTCCGAAATTTATTTATATTTGTGACACAAACATATATTTGTAATCATCGATGTACATTTATGGTAGTTTTCATATCTTTTTCGAGGAACATTTTAAACATGTTATAATGATAAAACTTGTATTTCTCTTAGTTTATTTAATGTAAACCTTCATCACTGTGTTGAGAGCCCACAACTATATTTAAGGACCAGGCCATTTTTCTACTCTTACTGGAATTAATTGATATGTCAAAATTTAGCGTTAATAGATTATAAAACAAAAATAGAAAAACAACTATTGCCACTTATTTCAAGCTTTTGTTGCGCAGTTTTCAATTAATATCAATCACGAATATTTTTTCATAATATTGTTACGGATTCCACTACTACCAAGTCCGTAAATTCCCTGATTAGTAGTGGGAGTATGGTGTAAAAGCCATCAGCAGATCAAAATAATTAACGACGATGACGTTTATTTAACACACAGACACTATTACAAAGACAACAAATGCACAGGGCAGTATATAGCAGCACATTAGAACAAACAGTAGTCCACAAGTAGTAACCGACCACAGCACACAAAG
>JAPMOR010036694.1:266642-324039 GCA_026543865.1 Argiope aurantia
AAAAAAAAAAAAAAAAAAAAAAAAAAACAGGATTCGGCACACAGCAGTTCAGCACTCGCTTGAGCTCCGCCGTTGCTCCGTTATCCTCTTGACGGCTCTTTACTTGTCTACGAGTCCGATTACGATTTAGTGTAGTTTGTGACTGCCGGAATTTTATAGTTCCTGGGAGGCAGGCCAAGAAGCTTCGGGACCAATATGGATTATCTTGGTTCGTATTGGATGGATCACTAAAATTCTCGAAATTTCCAGCAATATCAATTTTGTTACCAAATTCATCGCCAACCGCCAAATGGTTGCCAAGCTCTCAGATCGCTGACGCGGCACCCAATCAGCACCCAACAATGCTGATCGTATAACGGTCTTTCCAGTGATAGAACTAAATATGCTAGGAAGCATCTTTGCATTCTTGTAACAATATATTTTGGGCTTAAGACATTTAACAAATTTCACCATAAAAAAATAGTGAGTTGATAAAAACAGGAGATCATGTAACATTACGTAAAATTATGTGGTATTTGCTACAAAGTTAATCATATAATTGTCGTTTCTTAAAATATTCAAGTTTTAGTTCAAATTTCCATTTATTCTTTTTGTTCCATATGATTCTTTTCTCCTTTATATGAATGAAAGTATTAGTAAAATATTTTAATACTTTTTACCACTAAAAATTAGTTTTTAAAACCTGCTATAAAACTTTATAAAAATTTTAATTTGTAAGATGTTTATCCCACGCTCAATTATATCAGATATATATCAATAAATTGTGCATTAAAGCTCTTTAAAGCCTTGAATATTAATATGATGAAACATTGTCTGGCCTTATTCCTTATTGAGACAATTCTTAGTTATTTTGAGCTTATAGTAATCAAATTTGCTTTATCGATATAAATTTAAGTATTTCTTATAATTTATGCTATAACAATTTTCATTTACGCAACTTCAGAAAATTTGCTTTGCAACTTCGTGTCAATTCGAACTCCGCCACATACAGATAAAAACATCTTATATGTTTGAAGTCGAATGAGAGTAAAATATCTCAACATTTGATCTTTTTGAAACCAAGTTCCATTTTCCTTTATTACGAATAAATAAATCAAATATATTATGAAATTACAAAGCAATATATTACTTATTATATTATATTATTAGATTATATAATATTATAGCAATATATTACTTAGAATATTATTTTTCTCATATTAAGATTGAGCCGCCTATGACGACCAGCGGTTAGCCAATCTTATTTCTCGCTTTAAATATCAATTAAATATTTTCTGTGAATTGTCTCTTAATAGCTTCTTCATCAAAATATTTTTAGCTTCAAATTTTGATAATCATATGATTTACACATACTATTATAAAGGCTTAAGTCATAATATATAATGCATCTCTAATTTTCTGTCGGTTCTGATAAAATTTCAACTTTAAATGAAGGTAAAAATGATCAAACTGCAATTAATATAAAAAAAAACATTAATATGAATTCTGAAAACAGAGATGTCCAGGAATCAAGTCTCATGCCCACTATAGAACATTTTCATAATTTATGAAATATCTTGAGAATTATTCAACAGAAATTTCTGGGATTTATCAGAAAATTCAGTTTTTAATTTTACTTTTAAATAGATTTAAATAATGTGAATAATAATATTTTATTTTTTATAGTTAAAAAATATTTTTCAAAAATTATTTTTAAATTTTAGATTGTTCTTTGGTCTTATGGAATCCTATTCTTCGAAATATTGTTGGTACTTCAACTTTTAAATAAACAAATTTTTATATCTTCTGTGATTAAATCTGACCCTTTTGAATATTACAATTTCAGAATAGTCAATATTTTACTAATCATAGTTACTCTTGATCTAATTACTCTTGAAAAACACATGGAGATGATGGCGTATTGTCTTTGAGACTGTCGATGAAATAGTCTAAAATCGTCCGTTTTTATTGAATAGTTTATTGTAATAATAGTGGTAATAGTATATTTAATTGATACTAAAACTGACTGATTTGTAAAAATTTTAATAATTGATTCAGTTGACTGGAGTGCAACACTATTTATTTAAAATATTAGTGCCTCGAAAATAATTTGCTAATATGATTCAATGATTTTTAATTAATTATAATTAAAAATAAAAAATCGCTCCGAGGTGCACATTTCCGAAATCCAAGATATATTTTTGCCCTAATATGGTAGCTATACATCAATTCGTATGGCCTGTAGAGAGCCAACACACACACATTCAGCTTTATTATAAGTATAGATGAGTACAATAGTGTCATTATGGTTAACAAAAGTTAATCAGAACATCTTAATTGGAACAGGTAAACACGAAAATATAGCTGACGAAATTTTTGTTTCATAATATGTTTGTTAAAATGTTTAAGTCCATCGTCTTATATGAAGAAAAATCGTACTTCATTCATTAAGAAAACACACGCACGCGCGCACATACACACAGAGTGCGATAGAGAGTGAGAGAGAGACGGCCAAAGCATATACAAAGAACTGCTGTTGTCCAAATTAGTAACACCAGAAGCCAGAAAAATGATAAATTGAAAACAATAACAATACAATAGACCTCAGTGTTTCAGTTGGCTATGTGGTCAACATCTCAAAGAAAGGATTAACTGAAACGCTTTAGCCCCTTCCAATTATAAAGGTTTTCCGGCAAAGCATGGCACTTTTCAGAAGAAACGTCTACTCTCAGTTCCTAATAAAGAAAAAGTACAAATCCCTGTATTATCCAAAACATTCCTATTTTCCAAAGTCGCCGGTGGCTCAATTGTCGAAGGTGATTGACAGAACATACCTTCAGTATTTATTGGGAATGATTAAATCTCCCTTTTCAGCGATAAAACTAATACTGCAGGCAAGCAATATTACATTTTCGTAACTATATTATTAATTACTTAGATAAATAATTTTTGTTATATACATGCACGTTTTTAAAAGCAAATACAATGACTTATTTAAAATTTTAATATATCAGCATTAAGTCTTATGTTAATAATTGTTTTAGATACTCAGAATCTCTTAAAGTAATATTTTTAAAGCACAGTATATTGTTATTTTCTAATTCTGAAGTTACTTAGGTTTCCTTAATAAAATAGTTCGAGCCAATGCAATTTAATTATTCTCTGAACAATTTATTTACAGATAGAAAAGAATCGAAAAAGAAAACTAAAGCGTTTATGCAGTTTCTGCTCAAGATAATTATCTAGAAGCTTTTGTTTTGGTTTTTCCGATTCAAGTCTGAAGTTTAATTTAGTAATTTATTTTGGGATACCGTTGTTGCATTATTAAAACAGCATTTCGTTATTCGTTTCATTTAACGAATACTTCTGTTTATATTTTCAATGTGTAAAGAAATTATTAGAAAGGTAGATAATTTCCCTGATAATAGAATATTTGTCAATAAAAATATTTAATGTTTAAAAATTGCGCCATTTTAAATGTTAATTATTATACTTCATATATAATCTGGAGATGTACATGTAGAGTCAGAGATATGATATCAAAATATATGATTTTATATTTTTATCTATAAAAAATACATTCTGAAAAATTTCAACTTATAATTCAGGTGTAAGCTTACCTTTAAAGACACTAGTCTATCTATTTGGCTCTCTCAACTATATTATGGTTTATTGATATAACAATAAATAAATATCATGTGATTTTCATATAAATGTGATTAAATATTTTAATCTAAACCCGAAAGTCGACTTTAAAAATTTGATTAAAATATGAAATACCTAATTCAAAGAACATTTTCCTCATATAATTTTTGAATAATGCGCAAAAAAGGATCCTTATTGCACATTATTTATTGAAATAAAGGTTCAAGGTTAAAAACAATATGAAAAAAAATTAATAACTTTTATATACAAGAAGATTATTAATGATGTACGATTATTTTAATTATTTATTCATTATGAGATCTTTGTCATACGATTCGTTGTATTACACTTTCATTGTAATATCAAATCTTGAAAGGGTAAATGATAATCAGAAAAGGTACCATTATGATATGCTATCCACTAATATCAACTTTGTATATGGTTACAATTAATATTAGCGTTCTTTGACGACAATTGATTATTGTAACTAATGCTTGCTAAACATTTAAGATATTTTTGTTACTAGGCAGTAAGAATTTTCCTTACAATGTATACAGATTTTGGTGTATATATATATATATATATATATATATATATAAACTTTCATTATTTTAGAGATTTATGCTACTATGTTCAACGAGAGCCGCATTTAAGAATTTTCCTGATTAATTTGTCAAGAATCCGTTTATAGCATAGTTAAAATCAGGAGTGTTTAAATGTAGACATACTAAAAAAAATCTATTCTATTCTTTAATTATGAAGCTATATTTTAAGTACATATAGATTTTTTAAACCATAGTTTAAGTTAAAATCTACTCAATATGGTAAGATATACAAATTATCATACATTTTGATCATTAGCAATCTAAAAGTAATCGTTTGAAATATCAGTAAGAACAATGAACATTATTTAAATTTACGAAATTTCAAATCAATAATGGAATATGCTGTTACAAAAAATAATTTTAATATAAAAATATTAAAATTGACCACACATACATTTACCTTCTAATACATTATTGGTAGGGATCTATAGTAAATATTTTTATAATTAAATTATTTTTAATATTTTATAAAAAATAATTTAATTATAAAAATAAAGAATTAAATAAAAATTGGAAAAAAAACGCTTTCGCCAAAATAATTAGCATAATTGAATAAGTAAATTTTCTTGAAGTTTAAGATAGAAAAATTATCTTATTCAATTGATGTAAAAATAAACTTTCTGCTGTATTATTTTTGGAAGTTATAGTGAAAAATATTCATTGTTTCCTCATTTTTTAATTAATTAAATTTTGAAACATTCTTTTCGATGAAAATTTTCAATTAAAAAATTACATATCAGAAAAGTTTGATAATTCTTGGTTAGTCAATACAGCTTGTATAGCACCAACACTCACTTACTAATCTTTATTTTTTGCCGTAAATTATTTTAACGGTATCACAGTATATCATAGGAAATTTATTCTACTTCTAGCAGAGTTTAAAAATTGGATCACTGCAAATTTCTTACTACATTATTTAATTTTGAAGCTAAATATCGGTTCTAAATATAACAACATTAAAAAAAATTATGAAACATTTGCCTGAATATTGGAATTTACTCTACATTAGAAAAATAAGCCGAATAAGATTTTAACTATCAATAAAGGGTAAAAAGTTAGAATGAAATATTAGTAACACCAATAAAAAAGTTTTTGATATAATTTCATTACAAAATTAATAATTCAGTTAGTTTTTAATTTATTAATGATCTAATAAAATATTTTAAAAAATTACTCAGACTTCAATATTTCAACATTGCAAAATATGACTGCGGAATTTTGAGCTTCTAGATTCCTCAGTTCTGTTGAACGACAACACACATACATTTACCTTCTACTACATTATTGGTAGGGAAGTATAGTAGAAAATGAAATATTAACAATGAATAAACAATTTTTAATATCTCTTATTGTTCTAAATATCTACTGTTGTAATTTGAAAAATGACACAACTAAATGATTTCAGTTATTTGCAAATTAAAATCTCATCATACTTGATTATAAAAATTTGATTTTGCTTATTTTATCCATCTCAAAAAAATGCAAAATTTATTAAATTTTTATTTGAAATTTTTTCTGTAAAGAAGGACACTATCTTCTTCGTAAGTATTTTTAAATCATGCATAGAAATTTTCGTAATTCATTGCGAAATGTCTGTAATGAAAAGAATAATTTCTGTTAAAGTATCACCGATTTCCGAATTCCGATCTCAAAGTGACTTAGCAAAATGTAAATTCTCCAATCTAACCCTTTCTTCCAAAATTTCTGAAGTTTATAATACCAAAAGAGTGAGTCAAGAAATAATAAATATGAACTATGGAATTAATGAATCTAATTCAGCTAAAGCAGATAACAGTGTTTTACCCACAGTTAAAAAATCTGCGAATTATAAAGCATGGTGGGAAAATGGAGAAAATGTAAATAGTTCTGTTTCTAATCTACACAGAGATTATTCTAGATTTGATTCTAAACAACCTGATTTCAATTATAATGAATTTGAAGCAGTCCTAATAAATTCACCATCCATGGATGGCAACAATTGTATACCTTTCGCATTTCAAATTCTTGATGACAATGGAGAATTCGAAACTCATGAAGAAAAACACGGGATAAATTTTCTAGGAACATTTTCTGACGATTCAAAGCATGAATCAGAACTTGATGATTTTTGGAAAAATCACGAGAATCAAAACACAATCAATAGCTCAGAAACATCGACCAATTTAATTAAAAGAGCTGAATACGTAATTCCTATTTCCAATATCAATGCTTGTCATAAGAGCAATGAAAACTCACATAGCGAGAGACTGTCAGTTTGTCCTCTTTTGATTAACATAAAAACTTATGGAAAGGCCTCAGAAACAGCTAATACAAATGGATTTAACAACTTTGCAACGGTATCTGAATGCGTGGAATTTACAAATAAAAATCACACACAGATTCTGAGAGAATCGAATTCAATATTTAATCAATCAACCAACAATATAGGAAACATGCCAAACTGTAATTATCAAGATAGTTGTAAGATTACTGTTGGTGGAAATTTATCTAAAGCTAAACATTCTTCCACAAATAAAAATATATCAGAGCAATTTAATAGCTTTCAGGAACATACAGGAAGAAGCAAAGTGAAAACAGTTTCGATTCAGAAAAGCTCAATTATGCTAACACAAAAATGTGAAAAGACATCAGACGATAAATACAGATGTCTGTTAACAAATGCTGAAAGGAAAAAGTGCAAGAATGTGAAAGCAGCATGCGATTCCGAATCTGAAGAAGAATTTTTCATTCGAATTCCTCTCATGAAGCGCAAAACTCGAAGCTTATGTTGCCATGAAAAGAATTGTAAAAGTAAGAATAGAAGTAGATTCCCTAAGAACGAATGCAGTTCTAAAAAGAAAAGAGAGAAAAGAAATAAAAATAGTTTGATGGTTAAAAAAAGCAGTATTGTAACTTCAAATACGTATTCCAATTGTATTATACTTAATAAAGATAAAGCTAATAAATTTGAAGAGACTATTTTGCAAAAACATTTAACAGATAGGCACGAAGGAGAGCAGAAAGCACAAGCATCTTGTTCTGAAGTCCATTCAGAGACTGGTGTACTTTCTAGATCACTTGTAGAAAATAGACATCAGAAGTATAATGATGAGAATAATCGTAAATTGGGACCTAGCGGAGGAAACAATAAACGCTTTTTCAACTTTCATAAACTGGAAAATAATAAACCTAAAAAGTTTGGAATTGGTGAAGAAAACTGGAAATTCGGTAAAGGTAAAAACTTTGAATGCGGCAATCTTGTAAGAACAGTTAATAAAAAAGAGCTGAGACCACTAGTAGATTTTGTAGCTGTCGATGAAACTTCAAAAGTAAATACAAAAGAAAAATTGGCAAAATTTAATCTAGGAAATGATATGATTACCGCCCTATATGGAACATCAAATGATCAAAATGAATCTTTTGAAAACAAACCTCAAAGTACACTACGGTATTCAGTGAACAGAAACGACAACAATTCATTTAAAAAAAATGCGTCTTTAAAATGTGCGTATGAAAACGATCAGAGATTGAATCTGGGACATCATAACTTTAGAAACAATTGTGAAAGTTATATGCATCATTCTGGACAATTCAGAGAAGAAGTAGAAAATGTTACTTATGAAAAATATTTGACAGACTTTTCAACGAAAATAAATAATTTCCAAGAAACTTTAAAAGAAGCCAATAATTCCGTGAAACATAATGTGGTGAATCAGAAATCAAACTTTCAAGAAGATAAAACACAGCCATTACCAATAACTCCAGTACTAATCTTTCCTGTAAAATATGAAGAGTCTTGCAATCGAATTCAGGATCAGATTCTTCATATTTCTTCGTCAAACAATGATACGCAATCTTCAAATTCAAAACATGTATCATTTACTACAACTCCACAAAACTCTTTCGAAATTTCTTCAAAAGAAAATTACGTAATTGTGTCAGGCAATCGCATAATGCCAAAATCGTCTCTTAACAAATCATTAATTCCAATTACTGAATTATTTCATGAAAACATGGTTGGAAATTCAACATATCAACTTTTGAATGATGAAAATGCTTGCAACAGTGCAAAAGAGAATCGCGCTTTTACGCAGAATGTGTGTCATCAATCTGTGGAAAAGGAGTTTCTAATACCTAATTCTAATGATGATTCATCTAAGAACCAAATCATCGATTTCAGTAAGCAATCCATTAAAACTGAAGAAAATTTTGAAGATTATTCCTCTTTTAAAAGACAAGGAGAAAATATAGCCATTAATTCATCATCTGGAAAAGAAATGGCTCAAATATTATATGGATCATCTGCTAATAATACTTCTTTTAGAAATAATAATTGTCACTCACCCTTGATGGAATCTAAGAAAACCATGAAAAATTCTTTATTAACAGAATCGAAATGCATAACTGACAAAGAGAGTAATGTAAAAGATTGGACAAGTTTACATCAAAAACAAAATCCTGATAAAAACAAATCTTCAAGGACCAGAAAGCCATGCGGTATTGTCCCGGGATTAAATATTGAATAAAAATAAAAATATATTATTTTCACTTTGCTAAAAATATTATTTTTACTAAATATTGATTGTTATTAATTTGCTCTCTGTTACTGAATTTAAAAAAAAATCAAAATTAATTTAAAAATGAAATTAAATTTCCCAAAAAAATAAAAGGAAAGCCTATATTATTTCAATAACTTTTCTAAATTGTGGGAAGTAAATTTTAATACATAGCCAAAATAGAATTAAAATAAATTTACAATCAAAATTCAAAAGGAAAGATAAAATGAATCCGGCCCGAAGACTTTTTCAAGGGTCACCCTCAGGGAAGGATTCAAACCAGGGATTTTTTCTGTGAAGGGTCTGACTCTCGTCCAACCAACTGACCCTTCGTGACCCGAAAATCCCAGAAAATTGAGGTTTTGGATACAAAAATTAGTATTACAAGAATAAAACATTTTCGAAAAACAATCCAAAAAAAAACACAACAAATCACGCCACAAAACACCAGGAAAAAAATCATTTAAACCAGAAAGCTAAGTACTTACTAATTAAAAGTATAATTCCAAAAGACAATGTCAGGTGTAAACTTGTTAGAGCAAATGCACTTCGTTAAATTGGACCAAAATCAAATTTTCCACGTTTACAGCTATATATGCTTACTAAGTTTTGTCATAATGTAACTTCATCAAAGTTGAAGCGCCCTCTGTTGTGTCATAACTCAAAGCCAACCAACCGGAGGAAGTCAGAAATCAGACAGTCCTTCTTTTATCAAAACCTCTATATTGCAAAAGTTTTTGGGTAATTCGTTAATAGTTAAGTTCTCAATGAGATTGTTTGTTGCTAAAATATACGAGCTTTTATTATTGCATATTTTTTTAATCCTGTTAAACTGTGAAAAAATCAAATTTTTGAAAATTTTAGAGTGGTAGTTACTAAGTTTTATAATTTTAAAGTTAAAATCATTCCTTTTATCAAAAATACCTATTAAAGTTTTTCCATTATTAATTTCAATATTTAAATCTAAATAATTAGCTCTAAGTTGATTTTCGTTTGTTTGAGTCAAAACTAAATCCTTTGGGTAACAGTTAATAACATCACTAGGATTATTCAAATTTAACAAAATTAAGTCATCAATGTATCTCCAGCCTATTACTAAGTTGTGTTTAATTATTTCTTTTTCATAATAATGTAGGAAAATATTGGTTAACTCACTTGAAAAAGCTGTTCCCATTGGAATCCCCTTTATTTGTTTATAGAAATTAATTCCATTAAAAACATAGTTTTCTTTAATATTAAAAAGACACAACTCTAGCCAGTTACTTTTTGTAATAATATCTCTATTTAAATATTCGTCATATATAATAGTACAGACCTCTATTAACTTTTCATGAGGTAGATTAGTGTACAAATTTTCAAAATCATAAGTATTAAGCTTATAAATATTTTTATTTTTTAGAAATTCCAAGATATCCTTATTACTATTGATAATAAAATTATCTTCATCTTTAATTTTGTCTAAGACAATTTTTAAGTATTTAAAGAAATGTTTTCCAGTATAGTAATTGTAACTACCGGTGCTACAAGTTACAAATCTAAATTTTATTGGTTTTTTATGAAATTTTATTGTTGGGAATAGGTAAGGGTAGTTTAAAGAGCAAGTCTTAATTTTAGTTCTTTTAGCGAAAGCCAGCATCCTTTTATCCAATTCCTTTTTCCCGGTGCTATTTAATTTGTAAGTTGAATTGGAGTTATATTCATTAATTAGAAGTTCTTTATAATAATATTTACAAATTAAACCGGAATTATTTGCCGATTTATCTATGACTGTAACAGCAAATCTGTCTTTTAAATTTTTTATTTCTTTTTTCAATGTTTTGTTGAAATAAATTCCTCGTTCTTTAGTTCTAATATTATCTGCATTAAATTTAGTTTTAATTTCCTCCAAAATCCTAACTTTCCATTCTCTGAAATCCTCTGAAGGCCAAAGGTATTTCCTAGATAATTTGGAAATAAAAATATCCAAATCTTGTCCGATATAAATTAAAAATTTTTTAATGTTTACACTTAATCTCAATCTAAATTTTGTTTCCCTCTCCATCAAATTTCTTAAAGAGCTAGACTCTATAATTTTCAAATTCCCTGTTATAATATGTCCTTTGTCAGCATCTATATAATCTTTATAAATGTCTTTGCTGCAATTACAATCTGTCTTATATATTTTATTTAAATTTTTACTATAGTAATTATAGTTACAGATTCTTTTTCTTAAAGTTGCTGAATAACTAAAAGCTATTGAAGCTATTGCATTATCCTTTAAGGGAAAAAATTCTTTATTGTTGTGCACAATTTTTGGCAACCCGAGATTTTCGAAGTAAATATCCAAGAATCTCACCACACAGTATTCTTTATTTAAATTACTTTTATTTTTAAATAGTAAATCGTTTTTTCCTATAATCAAAAGTCTTTTGGAATTATACTTTTAATTAGTAAGTACTTAGCTTTCTGGTTTAAATGATTTTTTTCCTGGTGTTTTGTGGCGTGATTTGCTGTGTTTTTTTCTGGATTGTTTTTTGAAAATGTTTTATTTTTGTGATACTAATTTTTGTATCCAAAACCTCAATTTTCTGGTATTTTTGGGTCACGAAGGGTCAGTTGGTTGGACGAGAGTCAGACCCTTCACAGAAAAAATCCCTGGTTTGAAACCTTGCCTGAGGGTGACCCTTGAAAAAGTCTTCGGGCCGGATTCATTTTATCTTTCCTTTTGAATTTTGATTGTAAATTTATTTTAATTCTATTTTGGTTAAGCTCTTTTGTGTTTTAGTTGTAGCAGCATTAGCGCTCTCTAAATACAATGTATATTTTATTATATAGATTCAGGAAATTTTATATAGTTAATTTTGATATTGTTTATTTCTGAATTGATAGTTGCTTGTAATACATAGTTTACTGTTAAAATAAATATTTCTATTGCCATTTTTAAGAAAAAAATGACAATAAAATATTTACTGTCTGTTCAAAATGAAAATTACCAACTGATCAATGAATCACCGCCTATAATATAGGAAAATTTATATTATATAAAAAAATAATTATTATTGAAATGCACTAGTCCTTATCCCTTTACTATGTCAAACAGTACCTAGTCGCATGCGTTATCATCAGTAATTCTTCTGTCAACAATGTGAATGCATTCAGGCTATTAAATTTGACTCTATTCAATTTATTTTAAATATAAGACCTTTTGAAATATAAGCTACGATAATAGCATATTCTACTTTTAATCGGTATTTGTATGTCAGAGAAAGAATTTTCGATGTTAAATAATTTTCATACAGAGTATTTTATATACCTTTGCAAGAGTAGTAAAAAACAAAACAATTATTTTTATAATATTAAAAACATGTGTCCTTTATACACTTAGGTTCTTTGCAATGTTTCCAAATAATCATCGCAAAGAAAAATTAAAAATATAAGGATAATAATTCCAGATTTATTTTCAATCTGCCATTTATCCAATTCACTCGGCCATGATGTTACCTATAGAGAGTGAATTCCCCATTCGATAGGGAAAACATGGGTTAGACTTTCCATTTATAGTGATAATGTGGCCTATGCCGTTATACATATTACTGTTCTGCTTTAGGTATAAATGTTAAAAAATAACTTTTTGAGATTTATTCTACAAAGTAATTAGAATATTTGCGAAATATTTTTAACTCTATATTTCGATGGAGGTGGGCAAGTAATTATATAAAAATATTGCATACCCAATGAATAGCATAGCCATAATCACTTGTATACAAAAAAAAGAACGTAGAAAAACTTAGAAACTGTTTATTTACTAGTAATTTTATTAGTATTAAAAACTAGCTTTCCATAACTGCATTACTTATAGACATTTGAATCATCTTCATTAAATGAAAAACCATTACAATTATATTCGTGTGTATAAATTTTGAGACTATGAATTGATCAAATATTTAATATGGTGAGTATGGGTGTATATTGGCGCTCAACAAACCGAGCATTCCGCTAAGCTAGAACTCTGAAATTTGACCAAGTATGTACCTAGTGGCATTGGGAGATTTTTTTTTTTTGAAATTGCAATTATAATTTTAGTTAAAAAGAAAGCGAATGTTTGAAGTTTTCCCACGAAAATCTTAGGAAAATGTAGCAGAAAAAAATTGAATTTTAAGCGGTAAAAAATTTTAAAACGTCTTCTTAGTTAAATCAGTTTTAAATTCGTGTAATAGTACCTGCTTCTTAAAATTATTCTTTTAATTTCCAACAGTAGATTACTTTGTCGAAACGAAATTCAAACTTTCTTTATTGTTCTATCAAATATTTAATTTTTTTTCAAATATTCAAAGCAGAAGGAGAGAGATATCCCTTTAAAATATGTATAATAATCAAAATGAATGAAATATAAAATGTAATTATTATATCATTAAATTTGGAAAATGGATGAACAGAATTTTTAAATTTTCAATAGTGCTATGATTTCATGGTACTAATATCTGTCTGAAAGATTCATGAACGCATTGAACAAAACATAAAATGCAATTTAAATAACACAGTTTTAATGTCTAATAATTTCAGGAAATGTTGATTAAATTATATCTAAACTATTGAAGTGAAATTCAATATATATTATAAAATTCAATACCTCGGGTGAACCAAGTGGCTGCTGAAGACGGCTAGCTAGTTCAATGAAGTTACCAAAAAATTCATTGTTCCCTAGCTACACAGAAGCATTATTTAAATCGTTTTAATGTATTTTATATAAATATTTATTATGAATTCCTTTTTAAAATATTATTTTAAGAAATACTGGGAGCGATGATATCTTTCACAGTATACACAAATCTGCATTACACATTTTTATTATATATAGTATATATTTAATAACAAAATTAATCATTTGACAGAAGAAATATGCACTATTTCAATATCCGAATCTTTAATTAGGAAGAACATTTTATAAATATTTTTATACGGTTTACTTCCGGTGTCAGATTTCAAAATTTGAATTAATTCCTGTCTTAAAATATATAGGATATCACTGCAAATAAACAATTTTTTTCACACCGTTTGATTCTCATATTTTTTAGAAGAATATGCCTTTTACATTTTTCTTACTGTATCCAGATTTGAAAACACGTTTTTTTCGTTGAAAATAGGTTTGCTTTGACGTTTCAATGTATTTTGGCAGCAAAGCAGTATTAATTCCGTTTACAAAATGTAGTATTTAAATAAAATTTTGTTGAATTTTACACTATCAAATATAAATTTGAAAAAAGTCTGAAAGACTGTTTCTACTCGAAACGCTTAAAATATATGTGGAACCATTTAAGATACATTTCAAATTCCATGTGTTCCAAATTAGTTTGCCTTTTACGGTTATTTTAGTCTTCAAGATTAATTCAATAGCTTGATGTTACGCTAAATATATTCAAGTACTAACAATTTTTTCAGTGTGCATGTATTTGTATTTTCAATATGCATGTATTGTTTTGCTTGTTATAGTTTTTTTTATTATTATTATTACAGTAGAATGTCCGAATAAGAAGAGAATTACGTTAAAATTCGTGTGATAAAATTCATATAACTCATCTCGAGAATTCTGATTTTTTTTTTGAAATAGTGTATTATTTCTGTTTAGAAATATGATTTATCTAATTCGTGTCGAAATTCATGAATTTACCTCTTGATTAGAAATTATTTTATGTCCCTTTCTTTATCTCTACTAATAATCAAGGAGAATGTGCTTCTGGAGTTTGGCGCTTTAAAAATAGTTCTGTTATCAAGTTTTGTTATCAATTTGACGTTCAGATTTTTAGATCTAGAGCTATTAAATTTGGCACATAAAATTCTTGCTTCAACTAATACTTCATAATTATTATTATTATTATTTAATTCTTAGTAAAAATTAAGCGAAAATTTATAATTTTTCTGTGATGGCGCCCGAAATTATCATTGCTCAAAAACGATTTTTATTTCAATTAAAATTCTATAACTTCTATTTTAATAATAATGAATGATATTTTTTCAATTTTTAATTAATTTTAAAAGGGTTAACTGTATTTTACTTTTTATTGTTAAGGTGAAATTCCAATTGTTTTCATTGTTTCTTCTAATATTTAGTCTTGACTCTTTTCTATTGTTCATGATCAGGATACAGTTTATTCGTCTATATTGAATAAGCTTCAGCATAATGTATACTGTAAGTATTTTTTTTTTTCATATTTCTTTGTATTAACAGTTAAAAGTTAACTTCAGAATCAAGCAGTGGTGAAAAAAAATTATTACAGTATTTTCTGTGATATACATTTTACACTGAATTTCCTATAATTTATATTTATACCCTGCTATTTACTGTTATTTTAACACTGTAATAAATATAACTGGAACCTAAAGAATACACAAAGAAATAAGAAAAAATATATACCACATTACAAGTGTAAGGTTTTTAAAATAGTATGAGTTATATTTCTGTCACAATTTGAAGGTAAAAAAATATTTTTCTGGAGAAGCTGGCGAGACCACTTTGCATACAATAATTTTATTGTAAGAAATAAAATAATATAACTTCATGCAAATGAATAAATGTATATCAATAAATAAGTAATTAATAAGTCAAGTGATAATATGAGAACCAGAAAGTATTTCAAAATCAAAATTATTTTCTTGCAAATAAACAGATAGACACAACAAATTTCTTATTTTATTTTTCTTTTAATTTTTATTAACAAACGAGCTATATTTCATGAAATTATTGCATTGTATTAATATTAGTTCTGAAAATGATGATATTCGTCTTTTTTCTGTTAAACTTTAATTTACGTGTTAATAAATTTATAAGTTATGTCTTATAAGGATTTTCATTTCCCCGAAATTAGAAATATAGATTTATTTTTCCTTTCAATGGGTAAGGAGAGTCTTAACCGATTACCGATTACAACCGATTCAAGTCTCTTTCAATCTGTTTTAAAATAACTGTTATTCTTCTTTCCTTACTGTCTATGAATTTAATCCTCATACTGAGATTAATACAAAATTTTCTTCTTATTAAAACTCTAGAAGGATGTCTCCATCGAGAGTTTAAAGAATTAATGAGATTTTTTTTCTTTTCTAATTGCAGTCAGTAAACCATTATTTATATAATGTTAGAGTACAATAGGGAAATGAAACCATTCTTAAGTGGTTGGAATTTATTAAATCGGTTAGCGAGACTGTAAGTACTACAAATAATTGACCCATTCATTTTCTTTTCTAAACTTGGTTATAAGTGATATCCCTGAACACTTTATGCATACACTCTAATAATGATGACTCCACCCTTCCTTTGCAAAAAATTGTGATCTTGAGCGAAGCTAGGAACGCAACTTAATTTTTACTTTCGAAGTCTCATATAAGAGAGTTTTGTACTTTGCAGAAAAATAAAGAAATCTGATTACACATCGTTTCAATAGATTGAAACCGAAATTATAACGCATGACTGTAATTTTCGTAACATAATTAAAGGCCAAGTTTCATTTTTTTTTACATGCAAAAGTACATATCGGCTGAAAGTCGATCAGTTGGCAAATTTGGTTCGATACAAATATATTTCGGCACTTTTCCATTAGTCGGGCGCATGTGAAAAATAGCCAAATAAAGTAGAATTCCGCCAATTTTTGTACGCCAAATTTGTGTTTGTTTCACAATTGACGATATTTGGGCCCAGCTAACGGAAAGGTATCAATATTTCTTACATGCTAAATCCTGGAACTGAAATTTATGTATTTTGCTTTAACATTTTGAGGATGTTGTGTTTACTTGATTTAGGAATTTAGGACAAAAAAAAAGAGAGACAGACTTCTGTAGATAGTTATTGTTAAAAAAATATTTATAAAATTCTGTATTTTAGTGCAGATTACATTTTATTTGAACAGGTATGTCTGTATATATCATAATGGACTTACATTTTTTCCAAAAATGTTTTTTTTCGGGTACAGGGTCTGAAATGTGGAGCTTTGGCGAATTATCCACTAGAACTGCTAAGATGCAGCATATTTTTATTTAATTTGTTAACTTTTTATTGACATTTTGATCATATTTGCTATTTTTTTTATTAATCTGTGAGTCTGATGATCGATGAGAAACAGACAACAATAAAACGGTGGTAAGAAAAATAATTAAATCATTAAACAAGTGAAATTCAGGTCGAAACATCCGGTAGCCCATGAAAGACCATAGTGCACACAATTGATTGACTGATTTAAAAAATAAATCCAATTTTTCTGCCTTCGGATCTAAAGGTATCAGAGATACAATTCCAGAAAATCCACCTCCAAAATAGGAAACTGTTTCCTTTTTTAAGGGAAGGGATCACTTAGATTCAATGTTCACCTTGATCTCTCAGAATTTTTCGCTTTTTTTGCTTTCCTCTCTCTCAATGGATTTGATGAATTTCGATTTGTGTTCCTTGTTGCTTCTATAGAAAATATTTGTTTATTGAATATTCATTTTCTTTTAGTAGAGGTTACTCGTTCGAAAAAGGATACAGAGATATTTTTCTAAAATGTGACTCAATTGAAAATTTAAATAAAAAAATTATTAAGGATAATAAATTTTAAATGCAGATGGAAAGTGGCATTGTCAGAAAATTGCTTTTTCGCAGTTTTCATCAAAAGAAAAATAGAATGCAAACAATTCAAAGAGTTATATACCGGAATTCAATATTGTTCAACATTTGACCAAAAGAAAGCACTGCACTATCAAAAATTGCTTAGCCGGATGTATTATAAGCATGTTTACTATTGGCTATAAAGCAAAAAATGCATTATTTTATTTCTCTTGTTTACTTCTTGATGGAATTGATCCATGAGTTGTTAATAATATGTGTGATTTACATCATCTTCCAGAAAAAATTAAAAATAGTACCTAGGTTCTGAAAATAATTATAGAATGTAATGGATATACTGATGCAGCAGTAATGAATAACAACATATTAAATTCCTTGTTTTGAAATTAGTCCACTTATGCATATGAAAGATTTTATTTTTAAAAATATGGAATTTCTGGATAAATATGTTTTCAAAGATAATTTTAGGAGATAATCAGTTGTCACTAACGAGAAAAGTTAGTAAAAATTTTAAGTTCGAATGTATAATACAAAAATTCAGATTTTCCTGATCAACTTATGCACTTTTATCCTGATCAACTTATGCAGACTGAAACTGGTATTCAGATAACGAAATAAAATATAAAACAGATGTTTTTTTTTTAATTCATTAAGAACCTTCTCTAAGCTCTCAGCTAAATAATACATAAATTATGGCACAAACATGAAGCTGAAGCTGCTTCACCTTGAGTGTACCAGCGTGTATAATTCAACGCTGTACCAAAATTTATCCCTGATGCACAAAATGATCATTTGGTTCTTGATGTCCTTAGTGGATTAGCAAAGATAAACGGCTCCTGGAGGATAGCATTATGTATTAGCTTTTCACATCGTACATAATACCCCTGGAAGACCTGTATACACAGTTTGAATAATTATATTTTCAATTTTTATCCACATATATTTAATAATTAAATTTTTTAAATGCACTTAAAATATATAACTTTTCCACTTGTTCCTTATCATTCAGTCTAATGCACTATTGTGAATGATGAACTACTAATTCACAATCTTCAACTAGCAATTAATTTGGCGTATTTTTGCTCGGTATTGACTTTTAATTCTTCCAGTGACGTCGGTTTTATAGTGTAGATTTTAATATAAGCACCATGTCTGAGGAATGGACCAGATATTCCATACCTCACCTCAGTTTAATCTATCTGTTTGGAAAATTCTCATCAAAATAAACTCTTACATTACGATGATAGTTGTAGGTGCTATTTATTGTTACTTATGGGGTTTCAATGATGCATTAACAGAGTATACATTTATTTGGAACAACCTGTATTAAAGCATAAACGCACTGATATTTAATGTCCGCTTATAATCTAAGAATGGCACCTAGGGAATTTAGACCTTCCCTGATCTCGAATCGTTATGAAAAAAGAATCATATTTCAGAAAATAAGATTTCTTTAAGTAAAATCCTTTGACGGTACGATTTATCGATTTCTTTTTCAATCAAATGTTTATAATAGCAAGGTCTCCTGAATAATATTTTCTTGTTGAAACTTCAATCAAAAACTATACGTACAAACGTTAAAGAATTGAATGATGTCTCATCTGCTGTTTTCAACTAGTTTTATCATTAAAGCAAATATAAAATGCATTTCTAGACAAGAAATAGTATAAAAAATATAGACATAAATCCTAAGCTGATATTTTCTTCTGTCATATTAAAACTCTTTACCAGGTTAAAATAGATCGTTTCATTTTCTTACCTTCCTTTATTACTAAGCCTGTTTATGAAAATAACCATACTAACGTAACATCCTCATCGAAATATTTTAAACAATATAAGTATATCCCAATTTCATATTTTCAACCAATTCTTGTATTCCATCTGAAATTATTAAATGTGTTTGTCCTCCTTTAAAATAAAATAAAATGAATAAATATAAGAAGTTTATGTTTATATAAATATCCTAACATCTACACAATTTCAAAGTTACCGCCTGAAATGCATTACCTACACAATTTCAAAGTTACATGAATATGCATACATGAAAATGTATATATATGAATATTAAATCTGCATCGTATTTGTTCTTTCTGAGGAAAACCTGGATACTTATCTTTATACATGTTTATCTTAAGAGTGTTTCTTGAATTCCGAAAATGTCCAAGTTACAAATATTGTCAAAAGAAATGTCATAAGGAATTTCAAATACTTATAATGACTTAAAAGTAATAAAATTAACAATCATCGTGCATTTCTATATATCTTTCACATAAAGCTGATCTTTAAGAAACATTTTTGCATATGTAAAAAAGAAGAATATAGCTAAATATGAATGCGATTTTAACTTCTAATGTAAAAACCTGACGATAGATAGCTAAACTACGTCATTAATAATTTTATTTTGTACAAGAAAGATCTGATACATATGGCGGAAAATGCTGCTCTTGGAATTAGAAATCCCTTTGAGTATTCACCTTAAACTAAAGATTAAGGTGAACGTAAGAACACCTTAAAGTAAGGATATTTACTCCTCAAGAGTATCCTTATGTTGAGGAGTAAGTATCCTTACGTTAATTTGAGTCACATTCCGAATCATGGATAATTTCCACATGCGCAATCCTGTAATCTGATTCCAATTGAAAATTATTTTGCTCAATGAAAATCTCGTGATTTTAAAAAAAAATTGGATATATATGTTATAAAAACTACTAATATACCTAATAAACTAATAATAATAACACATTTTATCTTTATTGAAGTTTAACCCGTAACTGGAGACATGAATTTCTTCACACGGCCAGAGACACTGAGGTAAAATTACTCCTATTGTTATTTTTCTTTTTTGTCTTTTGTAAACAGCATTGGAATTTTTTTGGGTACAATATACATTCTGGAAATTATGTAGTTACCAAGAATATCAAAAATATTAAATGTTGGAAAGATGTTATAAGAAAAACCTAAACAATCTTTTAATGAGTGTTTACTTCATTTAGATATTAAGGAATTACATTAATGTTAATAACTGTGAGAATTTAATAAACAAAAATATAGAATACAATATTTTAAAAATCTTTCTTTATTTTTTATGCGTTATTTAATTTTAAAAACTTATTTTTATTTAATTTTAGAAACAGCAGATACATAAAGCCGCGAAATACCGCTATATACAAAACACGCAAAATCTGACTTCTCTTGGTCTATATTTTTTACCTAATTGCAGTAAATTTAAAATTTGCCTTTTTTACAATCATAAGAAACATGTCGGTCGAGAAAATGTAGCTCCAGGCTTCTTTTCATTCAAATATAATCGTTGAAAAATAGGAAGAATCCTGGACAGCTTCAAAAGAATATCGTATTGAGGCGTCCGGAAATGCGTCTTGGATCACTTGAATCTATTTTTTCCTTAACCATATTTATACCTATTTTCTCCATGTTAACCCTATCATTTTCCTCTTCACCGGAATCTACGTCCGAATTTTCTCCATTTTCTTACACACTTTTTTCTTCGTGATTGCTTTTTGCATCGCTAATATCAGAATCATCTTCCGACAGTTCGAATTTTTCAAACCACTGCATTACAGTTTTATCAAAATCTGGATCACATGGCCGGATTTTTTTCCTGGATGCTACAATTTGAGTATTATTCATTTCTTTTTAAGCAACAATATATTATTTTTTAACAATGAAAGCTAATTGAAATGCGAAATACGTAGAAATAACTGGTGTGTTGTATATTTTTTTCAATGATAGTTTCAGAGATGTGGAGTCAAAAATTCTATAAATAACAAAAAAACTTTGAAAAAAATAACTCGGTTATAATCACGTGTTCGTGCATAGATTTTTGCCAACAAACTGCTGCAAGAACAACTTGAAGGTACTGGGGAGATGATTGTATTCAAAGACAGAAAACCATGTGATAATCAGAGCTAATGAACAAAGCTGAGACATTTTGACTCCTGTCTCCAGTTACGGGTTAATAATATAACTTTTCCCAGGAAAGCTCTAATATATGGCATAAAATGCTACTCTTGGAATCGAAAATCATTTGAATGTCCATCTTCAACCATAAACCTAAATGAATATTAAAACTCTTGAGGAGTAAGCATCTTCAGTCTAAATAGAGATGGTTAGTTTGAATAGGAGTCTAGATCATGGAGTGTTTCCGCTTGTACAGTCTCGTAAACTGGCTACAAAATTACATTGCTCAGTATAAATCTTGTACAGTTTAAAAAAATACATTATATAATAACTACTAATATAATGATTTTATTTCTGCATAAATTTTATATGTTTATTGAAATTTAACTAATATAAAACCATTTAAATGTACATTTTTTTATCAATGTAATCAATTCTTATAATAATATTTTTGAAGAAATCAATAAACAAAACTGCAACAAACACGCTAAATCAGCAATCGCTTATAAAACTATCTTTAAGGAACATTTCATCTCTCTTTACTCAATGTGACAGTAGAGAATAGCTTCTAAACTCCATAAAGAGTTCGAAGTTCGGAACTCAATAAACGGTTTAGCAATAAGCCTTGGGGGTCTTCGGCCGAATCTTTTCAATTGCTCTCAAGGGGAGGTGAGGAATCTCAATAAAGTTTCTCAGAATTTCGCTGTGTAATTTTGAAGTTATGGATGAGGATCTCGATTCTCTTATTTAAAGGCTGTTTAGAATAGCTCATCAAGTATGATACTGGAGTACATGTCTCATTTATTTTTCAAATAAAACGAACTGAATGTGCAATGATATAAATGTTTGCTCTAAATTTAGTAAAGGAATGCTTTTAGTAGAATTGTAAGAGTAAACGATGTTTATTTCCAGATATATACTAAAGAATTTATGAGTAGTTGCATTTGATTCAGTTTCGATGTTATGCAGTATTTTAAGATTTAATAGCGAAATAATTAGCTTACCATAAATAAACTGAAATATTCAAAGTAAATTTTCTTGAATTATGCTCTATTAAAATTCTTCCGAAATTAAAGTAATCTTCTAAGCTACTTCTCAAGTAATTTTTATCTTCTCGTATACGAATTATCAATTATATTTAATGTCAAAATATTTGATTTTGATGAATCTTTCCTTTTTAAGCTTCCCTAAATTCGAAAAATTCATTTTTGAAAATGTCTGTCTTGCTATCTGTGACAAAGATAACTCAAAAACGTTTTGAGCTAGACAGATGAAATTTAATATAGAATTCATACACCAAACTTGTGGATTCCTATCAAATTTGGAGCAAAATGCTTTCAGATGAAGTCTGTCTTTTCGGCTGTTGGAATATAATAAGGGGTTTACCGTTTGTCGATCTGCACTTTCAGAATTATGTAAACACGATGACTCAAAAACCCAATGACTTAAATATGTCACATTTGGTATCTAATTTTGTGGCTATAAATGTAGTTTTGTGTAAAACTTTTGTTTCAATCATTTGGTAAAACGTGCCAAAAAAATTCATTGTCGAATTTTATTCATCGTTTTTCAGGGATTAATCGCCAATGAAACTCGCCAAAGATCACACGTCTGATTCAGGAGATTGCTAAATCCAGGCCAAAGGTCAATGGAAAAACAATTCATAACTATTGTACGACAGTCCCATGCAAAGCATTCTCTGGGATAACACATTTATCAGATAGCATGAAAGAAAGTTTTGGAGAAACCACTTTTGCAGGTTATAATAATGATCAGCCTTTCTCCAATTTTTTTCCAAATTAATTGAAGTTTGTTGATTTTAAAGCGCCATTTTCAATATAAGGCGTACCCAGATGTTAAGCTTAAATTACCCTTTGCAATTTAAGCAACTATAAATTCAGAAATAAACAATATGAAAATTAACTATATAAAATATCCTGAATCTATATAATAAAATATATTGTATTTAGAGAGCGCTAATGCTGCTACAACTAAAACACAAATGAGCTTAACCAAAATAGAATTAAAATAATTTTACATTCAAAATTCAAAAGGAAAGATAAAATGAATCCGACCCGAAGACTTTTTCAAGGGTCACCCTCAGGCAAGGATTCAAACCAGGGATTTTTTCTGTGAGGGTCTGACTCTCGTCCAACCAACTGACCCTTCGTGACCCGAAAATCCCAGAAAATTGAGGTTTTGGAGACAAAATGATTTCTGGTTTAAATGATTTTGGTTCTTTTTTCATGGTATTTTATGGCGTGATTTTCTGTGTTTTATTCTGGATTGTTTTTTGAAAATTATTTTATTCTTGTGATACTAATTTTTGTCTCCAAAACCTCAATTCTGGGATTTTTCGGGTCACGAAGGGTCAGTTGGTTGGACGAGAGTCAGACCCTCACAGAAAAAATCCCTTTTTTGAATCCTTGCCTGAGGGTGACCCTTGAAAAAGTCTTCGGGCCGGATTCATTCTATCTTTCATTTTGAACCTTTGCAATTTAAAATGCAATGCATTCACATTTCAGTCTGTCAATGATAAAATATGGAATTGTTAATGAATTTATTTAAATTCATAGAGTCTAATATTAAAAATAAATAAATGTAACTTTCCCTAAAAATTTTCAATATTGACTAACTAAATTATTATATTTATTAGTCGTTTATACGATAGATTATTGTGAAGATGCATCTGAATATTTGGTCCAAGTTATTATCAACAAGATGTTAATTTTCATGTTAAGGAATATATTTTAAGCAACATGCATGCTATCTTGACGGAAAGGAAAACTACAAAAACAGTATTAAATGCATATTGTCATATAGATATGACCATGGAATCTTTTTGGACGTCACTGCGTTAATTAAACTAATAATCTCTAAGTATATAAGTAAGTATTTCTAAGTATAGTCCTAGGTTTCTAAGAATTTATAAGTAAGATAGGTGTTTGGTTTCAGAAGGTTTTTAGAAGGTTTTTGTTTTCTGGGGAAAGTGATATCCTTTCTCTTAACATATCGCAGAAGCGAATCTATTTTTTGTGGAATCGGGAGTGCAGTGCTTGGGTCCAGAAGGATTGTAGTAATGTCTTCTGCGCTGACGAGTGGAAATTCAATACACGGAGAAGATTTCAGTGAATCTTCATCTGGAAAAGATGACACAATTACTCTCACCCCCTTCCAGAATAAGGGAAAATCGATCGCTTCGGGAAGAAGTGGAATTCTTGCTGGCGGAAAAATTTTGTCGGACCACCACACACTTCTGTGTCTCTTATTTGAGACTTCAAAGTGATAAAGATATGTTTCTTGAACTTTAAATGAAACTTTTTCTGGTGACTATTTAATTTTCATTGAAAAACAAACAAACATAAAGGCATTCAAGGCATGTATCATGGGTAGTGGTTAGTTTGTTTAGTTTAATTATATTAACGTCCCGTTTAAAGCAACACTAGGGCTATTTTGAGATGACCCTCGTAATTTTGAATCTCGGTCAGATGACGAGGACGACACCTGAGCTAGCACCCTCCTCTCCACACCACATCACACCACACCAGCGGGATGACGTTTGGTCATGACGAATTTTTACGTGCAACAGACCCCCTTACACGACGGTTCTTCGGTGGAATCGGGACACGAACCCTTGGGTAGTGGAGTGTAGCTAAAACAACCATCGGATCATATGAAAATCAATTGCGCTATTGCTTTATAAAAGTTTTTGAATGACAACATTCCCCTTTTAGGATATTTCAGAGCTCAAAATCATTGCTATCTGAAAAATGGTATTCGTTGCTACAAGTATAAATCAATAACCTCAATTTCAACCCATGAGTCAAATATGAAGTGTATATAAGTTTGCGAAGTAATCACAGTATTTATTAGCTGGGAAATTGTGGACCTTATTCTATCTAAGTTTAATTTAAATTATTTGAGACTAATTTCTTCTTAATATGTTATTTTATTATTATTTTTCCAAATTAAATAGTCATATGTGTGCGAAATGTTTTTACAATATGCAGATTATTATCAAGATAGCATATATTTCATGTTTATCAAAGTTAATAACTATCTAATTTTCAAAATCTAGTGCAAGAGATCAAGAATTTTATGATTCTTGCCTTTTTTATGCCATGAGAATCTGTAAATCACCTAATAATATTTAAAGTTTTATTTTTGAAACAAACTCGCACGCAATTATTGAATGTTTTTGATGTCGAGATATATATATATAATATATATATATATATATATATATATATATAATATGAAAATTTTCAACACTTTGTTGAAAGAAACACAGAAGCGTAGAAAGGGAGCATATAGACTTACAAAAGCAGAAAAAGCATTGTCTTAATCAAACAATTAGGCAATAACTTTAAATTTCAAGTGAAATAATCGCTGTAATCCGTGTTTCTTATTGACAGTATAAACAATAATAAAAAAGCAAATTGTGATAATTGTAACTGAAGAATATATAAATAATTTTCATAACTTAATAAATTATTTTTACGGCAAAGAATTTTAAAATCTGTTGCACGTCATTCAATGAAGAATATACACTAGAAAACTTCAAATCAATATACGAGTAATATGCATACATAGGATTACCTTTTCAGTGATTGGCATTTAATCACTATAGATTATTAGTTGCGATTGGATTAATATGGAAAATTTGTCACTGTCTCTCAAATAATATATAAAACTGCAAGCAGATGCAAAATGACCACATATGCAAGAGGTAAAATGAATGATTTGCACGGTCTCGCTTTGTTCTGCGAATAGAGATGAAAAAGAAAATGAGAGTTGTGCCTTTGTACAAGAGGGAAAGGAAGAAGGCTGAGAAATTAAAGTCTCCGGAACTGGGTGTGTCAAACAATGCCAAAGTCGGAAGTGCAAGAGAGGTTGTCAGACACTGAAACCTACATTGGAGAGATTAATGAGAGAGTAGTAAAATTTCAACAACGTTAAATTTGGAACAGGATTTTCTAGGAAATGAATCTGGGATATATCAGGATACGATCTGGGTAAGAGCAGGTGTCTTAGTTTCAAATAACAGCAACAATTGTCCATCTGCATTTAGATTAATGTAATGCATTCTGATATATTGTGATGATGATTAGGTGTGTGCCAAAAGTGGCGTTACACCGGTAAGAAATTTGTAATTAAAATAAAAAATATAGAATGTAGAGTAGTTGTCAAAGGAATAGCTATTAAAAAAAATCTTTCGTACGCGTGTGTGCTAGATGCAAAATAAGTTAAAGACAGCCAAATAAGATTTAAAAAAAAAGCCGGAACAAAAAATAAAAAGAAGCAGGCATAAGAAAAAAAAAGGTGAAGGTCTAAATTGCTTAAGCAGAAGACCCTATATAATATTCCACAGTAACATTATCATTAAAGCATAATAAATAAATAAAATTTTCCGAAAATAGACAGTTTAAAATTTGAAAATCGAAAAATAAAAATAAATAAAAAGGGGAAAAATAAATTAAAAAATAAATTAATTAAAAATAAATAAATAAATAGGGAAAAAATAAATATATACGTTATCTCAGTACTACGCAAAATCCATGAAAAGGAACAAAAGGTTGGGAAAAAAATTCGTTTTGCATTTTTTCCTCTTATACTCACAAGTTACGGCCCACTTTTAACAGTACTTGACTTGCTCTATGCATACTTTGAAGGGTTCAGGCAATGGTAGCGTCCCAGTAGCAATATATGGAAAGCAATATGGTATTGATTATGCATAATAAAGAATAAAAAGTGACTTAGAACAAAATATTTTATAAACTCATTCACCAAGATTGATGAAAAGAATCTAGTTATTTTGGCAGAAAATATATAATCATTTTTAAATAATTCCTTCACCATACTTAAAATGTACATGGAATAATAAATATTGCATAGTATAAATAATTATCCTTTAAAGAAATACTCAAATTCTTAGGTTAAATTTTTTATTTTAATTAATTATACCTTACAATAGTTTCTTTTTTACAATGCAGCAATTATTTCAAGAGTTTCCTTCTAATCTGACTTTCACGCTACGTTACCTGAATCAAGTACCATAAGCATTTTATTTTGCTGTAAACAAAACACTTTTATAATAAGTGTTCTAATGCTAAATATTACGAGATATTTTATGAGCTTAAGACACAAAAGAAGAAGCATCCAAAGCAAAGAGAAAAAAATGAGTGAAAAAGAGTACTAAAAATCATTAACATATTTGATTCAAATTGGGAAAAAAGAGAAGACATTTATTTTTGTTTTTAATCAAATTATTCTCGATGCAACTCAGAAAGAGAAAAGAATATTAGGTTTCGTCGAGAAATTTCTTAATTTCTTAAAAACCGAAGCAAAGAAAGGCTTTTCTGTACATCGACTGCTTTTCATTCTTTAATTACGGTGTTTGCTCTTTTACGGGGCAATTTTCTCAAGATAGGGAAACTGTTCTGTAACTTTCATTTAATTATAAGCAATTTTTTTTTTATCTTAGAACTTATGTCGCATAGATAATTTTTTGACTAGTAGGATTTGAGAATCTTTCGAGATGCATAGAATGGAATAATTAAAAATCTTATTTGTTTGAAATATCCAAATTTTAAGCTTGTAGCTTTCCATATAGAAGTAATAAAGTAAGATTAAATGTATGCTTTGATGCTATTTTTTTAATAAAATCTGCAAATTAGAGTTTTGGTAGCATGCAGCCCATTTTAACCTTGTTCTTTAAAAATGATCGAAATACTCGCTGCAAGTGAATGCTTATTAGCATGAGTAATTCATAAATCTCAGAATATGTTGGAGAAAGCGGTTTAATAGGACAAAAGATTAAGTCATTGCTGGTTTATTCTGAAGCGATATTTTTAAATTTTTGATTCACGAGCTGAAATCGACTTATTAGATTTTAAATATACATTATTTTTATTTCACATTTGAATTAGAAACAGTAGTGCAGAACTAGCAAAATTTCTTCAGTTTTTTTTTCATGCATTTATTTTTTCCGAATTTCAAATGTGTTAAAACGTCAACCCACACTACCAAATTTCATAAGGGTCGGTTTTTAAACTGATGGGAAAAACACTTATTATTGGGGAAAATTCAAATGTTTCATTTCGTTTAAAAAGGATGCATATTTTCCAAATTTTTAAAAACAGTTATTTTGTATTAATTTCTTGCATTTAATACAAATGAAAACTACTTTTTTTTTTCTTCTACTATCGTTAAATCTCTAAATTATTTCTAAGAAAATGTCATATATTACTCAAACATTTAAATTCAAATTTTGAACACGAATTAGCTTAACAATTTAATATACAAATTGCTCAATACACACCAATTCCACTATAATAGCTTCAGAGCACAATACCTATAGTCACAAAAGATATCTAGGTATTTTGAAATATGTATGCCTAATTCAATGAGACATTTTATCGAGCTATCTAGCCGGGAAATATAAATTTTCTTTCCTTTTAAAATGATTCAAGATAGAGGAAGTAGGTAAATGTTTTAAAGCGTTATAGTTTTTGCTTTTACATACTGAACACACTAATACCTTAAATAGAACATTCATTTGTGCAATTGTTATTTCCGTAACTATTATGTCATAAGCACGAAGGATAGAAGCACGTTTTTGCCATTGGTTTTATTCATGACTGTACAACATGCATGAGCCGTGGGGCGTACAACATGCGTACACTATCGAGGGTACTGCATTGGTCGCAGTATATAGCATACACCTGTTTCTATTTTTCTGCAAGTTTTTCTGAAAGTAAACTAATGTGCTCATGTCAGATAAGCGAGCAGACCACAATGCCTGTTATTTCTGAAATGCCACTAAGAGGTATTGCTTTAAGTTGGATGTCTTATAAAAGAGATGAACATTATTATATTCGAACCGTATTTTGAGGAGTTAATGCAAAAATAGATTCAATATAAAATCAAATTTTGCACATTTACAAAAGCTCAAATTATTATGTACCGGTTAGACTCATCGTAAAATACGATATCTTCAGTATTTAATTGAAAATCACTCATCAAATAATTAACAAATAGACATAGTTGATTCCCACACTGGCAGCGTATTAAGAATTTCCCAACATTCTTATAGATGTTTTTCTTATTATACACTCCAGTACGCAAAAACATCTTTCATCTCATTTAATTCCACATACAAAGAATTTTGCCTGAACTTCTAAGTTGTTCATGTTAAAGTTTCAACAAAATGCATATGGACTCCAATTCATTCTGGAATTTCTAATTCCATCTTTTTTCAAAATCATAGTTTTGATCAGAATTTCTAGCACCCAGGATGGATAATAACATAAACACATTTAAATCAGATTGCATTTTCTGTTTTATTTTAACTGGTCCGCTGGTTTGAAATCCTCTTATTATTCATTCTGTCCTCTTTACATATTTTGCAATACTTCTATGAAACTTTGTATTTCCAGACGTCTACTTTTTTAGTTGCTCCATTCTTAATACGACTATCAATTTTAACCATCTGACTACCAAATTTTTACATCAGGCCCATCGTGCAAACTGCCACAAGACAGGATATAGATCGTTATATGGTATGTGTGCTTCCAGTCATTGCTGTTTCTTCTTCCTTTTTCTATGTTGATTATTGTTTCCAGTGAATATTCGAGGGTTGATTTCCATTCATTAAGTTTTCTGCATGCTAACTACAAAACATTTTCACTGAAATTTCCGGTTATCGGAAAATTTTAGTTCCAGAAGAATTCAATAAAATATTGTTTGATGATATTGATGAATCTCATTTAGATTTAAGTATTGATGTCTGCAAATTCGACCCTATGAATTCTTTCGAAGCTTTAAATTTGTGTACTTTGCAGGAAATTATATAAATATAAAATAAAATATCGTTAATTATATTAAAAAAATATTGATGCTTTATTTTGAAGGGGGGATTGCATTTGTAACAGTATAAAGTACATTGCAAAGCCTAATCAATTTTTACCAACATTTGAAACTTTCTTTAAAAAATACAATGATTCAAATGTTTATGATTTATAAACTTTTACATGTCGATATAAAATGCGATGATTATTATAATATATAATATCAAATATTAACAAAAAACAAAATAATCTATAAAAAATACATCTTTCTGTTACAAACGCATTTTGCAATATATATAATGCAAGATGTGTTTGTAATAGAATGATGTATTTTTAATAGCTCAGTTTTTGTCATGTTAATATTTGAAACAGTCTCATTTATAAATATAATGATTTTAATATTCGTGGTTTTAAAACAGTGTTACACGAAGATTTTTCTTTATCTTCAATTCCCTGATTACGTCAGGGAATATATTTAAAAAATGCTATTAAAAGTTCCCGTTGATTAAAAAATACGTGATTTAATTGTTGTAATCGATATTTTTTTCGTAGCATTTACATTTTGTACTTAGAAACGATTAAGAGCGTGTGAGAAAGCATTTAAAATGAAAATTAGAGATTTTTGTGGTAAATTTCAACAGTATACTTACAATATTTGTAAATATTAAATTTTGACTAGCAAAAGAATATCTTGTTCAAGCAATTACTCTGTGATCTCTTGGGTTAAAATTTAAATTTTTCCCAATGTTTTAGAATTTCATTCTTTAAATTCTAAAATGTTCAGTAAATTTTGCAATTCCTTTTATAAATAATTATTTTTATATATCTACACATATTTTAATAAGTTTTCATTTCCAGAGCTTTATTCTTTCTGGACATTTTAAAATAAATCTGAGCAAATATCCTGGAAATTCATCTTCTTATGTTTAAATTTTTAAAAATTCTCTTACGTTTCAATAAGTATAATGCAATGTTTACACTGAATAATCTAGATTATTAATCTCCTAAAAATGAGTTCTTAAATGATTAATTTTTTATGACACAACAATAATTTTAAAATGCATCATGCAAATTTATTAAAGTTTAATGTTATATCTCTGCATTCATCAAACTTGTCTTTTGATAAAAAAAAAAGTTCAAAATGTGTCAACAATATTACTATTTCCGAAGCAATTTCTACATGTTGCATTATTTGCACTTGGCTGAAAATGCTCATGCTTCCTTTGAAATATCACATATTTAAATGAGTGACAATACTAGTATCATTATATATAACAATTAAAAATATACTGGTAATTTATTAATTAGATACCTCAAATCCAAGAATGTAACGGCAAGCTTAATATTCCCTTAAATTTCTAGTGATCATTAAATGACTAAGTTCACTAGGGTTTACAAATTTAGAGCAATAAGGAATCCGTGCTTTGAAAGGGAGAATAAGGTTAGATTTCCTACTTGAAGTTCATTTTTACTATATTTGGAATTGTAGTAATTTGCGTTTGTGTATTAAAAACAATTGTTGCAAAAATAGTATTGCAGTATTAGCTGAACTTTTTATTGTTAAAATATATCTAAGGGTTTCCCCAAGATAAAAATTTTAATATGCTTTTCTAAAAAAAGGTGCAATTTCATTTACACTAATATATAAGGGAATTATAAAATGTTATTTAAAAAAAAAAACTTTTTGGGAAAATTGGGAATTGTATTTAGTTTTTTTTTCCTTGACCTAAAGACGTTAGGAAAATATTTACAAATTGTTTGTTGTTTCAATTAAAAATGTAGCTTATAAGCAAGCTCTTTATTATAGAAACCAGAAGAAATTTGAATAATTAAATTCATTTAAGCCATAAATTATACTTTAATCTAGATGTTAAGATGACAACCGGTTTAGATGATAGTCTAAATTTGATAATTCGGTAATAGAATTTATTTAGCCACGTATTTTGCGTGCATAAAATCGTGCGGAATAAGAGATTTTACTAGCAAAACTATAAGCTACTTAATTTTTATCTATTTTTATTAGATTAATCCTAAAATAATATAAGATGGAAGAACTACTACCAGGTTTGAAATGAAAAATTACATATAAATAATTAACATTTCTGAGGTAATATGATAACATACATTTTAATTCAAATCGATATATGTATTTTTATATAATCATATAATGAAATAAATTGAGATTCTATAAATAATGTAACCTCCAAGAAGTATGGTTTCATAACTAGTTGAGTAAGAAATAATATTTACTAGGGGCGTTCAAGAAGTAAGTTATACTCAAAAAATTAGGTCATGCATACTTTATTGACATATTTTAGTCAGCTACAATGCAATATGGCACACATACTAGCATATATTTCTTTACATAATCTCCCAGTCGCTGGAGACATTTGTCGGAACGTAATACTAATCATTCGATGCTCTGATTATAGAAAATCTTTCCTTGGTCGTGAAGCAAGCTTAGAACAGCTGTTTGAACCTGGTCATCTTTAGAAAATTGGCTTCAACCCAAATATTTTTAAGTTTCTGAATGCGTGAAAGTCACAAGACACCAAATCGGGACTGTACGGTGAAGGCTACCAGACCACCCATCCAATATTGTGAAGCAAACTCTGCGTTGTGCTTGGTTTGTGCAGCCTTGCATTTTCGTGCAAAAGGACAATGTCTTTGCTTAACTTTCCACGCCCCTTGAATTTCACAGCTTTGCGCAAACCTCTTAGTGTTTTTCAGTATGACTCAGCATTAATGGCCGTGCCCTTCCACATAAACTCGGTATAGACAAATCCTTCACAATCAGAAAAAACAGTAGCCATGACTTTACCCGCTGATCTAGGAACTTTGGATTTTGTTCTCACGGGTGATGATGTGTGTCTCCATTCCATTGACGTTTGCTTCGTGTCTTGGGTGAAGTGATGCACCCATGTCTCATCACCCGTAAGGATACGACTTGATAAATCATTACCTTCCGCAGAATAACGTTGAAGGAATTCCAGGAAAGTCGCAAACCTTGCTCATTTATGTTCGGAACTAAAAGAATAAGGAACACATCGTGAACACAATTTGCTGTGTAACGGGTGTTGGAATGAGCACTCCCAAAGGATATTCCCATGTCCGGTGCCATTTGTGCGATGCTCACTCTGCGATTGCTGTGAATAATGCCTTCCACCCGTTGCCCCATGTCTGATATGCTCACCGTTGTTGGTCTTCCTGGCCTTTCCACATTGGTTGAATCTGTGCATCCGTCTTTGAACTGCTGACACCATTTCAATATGGCTGGACAAGACAATGCATGTGACCCATACACTGAAAATATTTCACAATGAATCTCCGTAATCCTTAAACGTTTAACCCATAAAAAACGCACTCTTCCACGTACTACAACGTTAGCGTAAGTTTCCTCCTGACGCGCCATTTTTTCCTCATAGTACGCAGATACGGCTTTCACCATCCGAATAAAACTGTATAAGTCGTGATAATAATCCATTGTAAGTCGTGGAACTCAATTATCGTCTGCGCAAGTTTAGCTCTTGTTTCACTACGATGCCATCTGTGGGAGAATAAGTGTAACTTACTTTTTGAACCTCCCTTTGTATAAACATAAAACCTATATTCCATTTGCAGAATAAAAACGTGGAGAAATCCTTAACATTCTTTTCTTAACGTTTATCCTCAAAAAATATCAAATTCAATAGAACAAAATCTTTTTACCATACTAAATAGAAAAAAACCCAAAACTATTATAAATGTAATTCCATTTAGGTAAATATGGTTGATACTGTATATTCCTAACTCGAACAAATTAATAAAATAAAGCAAATTAAGTCAAAATATCATTATACTAAATCGTTTCCAGATTCCATACGAAGAAAAGCAAATAATATTTAATACAGTTTCTGTTTTTTTTTTAATGGAATCTCAATATAATTAAAGGAAAACAAGAATAAAATAATGCATTGGAGACAAAAGGTAATTTATATTAACTCAGGAAATAATTGCATACCAGGGAATAATAACTAACTTAAATGCATTGCAAAAACTAATGGATGAAAATAACGTATTTGTTCTCGAAATAATGCACAATTTTCTGTAAAAGCGATGCGGGATGACTTGGAGTTTTATGAAACCGAAAAGAGTTTAACAAATTATATTGTAGTCTTTTCATATTTGACATTGAAAAAAAATACATTACTTTGTCCTGAATTCGTAAAAAAGATATATTTATCTTTATGAAAACGCAAATGAGTCGAGGTATCTGTGTTTTTCTGCATACTGCTAAATGTTATATATTGAACAGAAGCGAAATTTTTTAAATTTCTGCTGAACAAGGATTGATGGTATGAATTGATTCCACTTAATTACAAAATATTATGCCTTCATCATAATTAATTAATTGATTATTCTCTTCTTTCAATTATATATTTAATTATTTCTTCTACAAATATATTGATTATTTCTATTTGTTAATTTTAGAACAGAAAAAATAATTAAATTTAGATAAAAGTTCATATTTGAGATATTCATTCAGACTTACCTAAAGAATCTGTAAAAAACAATTTTGTTATCAAAATTGTAATTATGTGTAATCTGTAGTAATAATTTTACTGTTTAGTTGTCCTGAAGCTTGACCATTAAGACATCGTATATTTTTCATAATTGTTGACTTAACTATTTCTGCTGCAAACTGGAATTGGCTGCTGATAATCGAAGATTTTTGGTTTCTAGAGAAATAAGAATGAAAAGAGAGATTGACAGAAATATTAAACAATGGCTTGTATTAGACAAGATTTTATAATGTGAAAAACTGTTGATCAGTATATAGTGGTCAATATATATTTGTGTAAAACATATGTGTTCCCATTATTTTTTTTCTCTTTTTGTGGTATGTGGCATTGTTCGTGATGAATGTTTTTGAAAAACACCGTAGTTTTTTTTTTTTTTGAAAAACACATATTAATGTTGATTTTTTGTATAAAATGGATTAGAAAATATCAGTGAAACTTAAATTTACAATAATTTTTTTTCGCATTGTGAAGCATTAAAACAAGTATAGAATATTTTTAAATGACCAGATTGCTTATTGTGTATTCAGGAAATACAGAGTTAACTAAGAAATTATTGTGCTTAATTTGAATAAATAATACGAATTATATTTTAATTTGCATATTTTCCTTAAGAAAATTCTACCAAAATTTAGAATTTTAGAAAATCGCATTTAAAGTGCAATATAGCATTAAAGCGCGTTTTATGAAAATGGAAATATAAATGTACGTCCTCCTCCCCTCCGAAATAAAACTTCAGAAATTCAAACAGTTTTATAAAGAAGACTCTTTAATTAAGAATATTGAATAGAAGATATTTCATAATTTTGCAAAAAAGATTTTTCCGCGTTATCTTCCTTGTATCAATTTTTATTATAAATACCAAATCTAAACACATAGAAAGATGGTAAACAACAAACGTACTTTGAGAGGTTCTTCTATTTATTCTGTTGTTTAACATAATTTATGCATCGGCGTTTTTTTTTTCTGTGTATGATTTTCCTACATTAATTGCTCGCAATACAACAAATGCTCTATAATTTACAGCAATATCACATAGAATACAATGAATGTCCTAACAGCTATATTCGTACTTTATACATCAAATGAACTTACAATACCTATCATCTTCAACATTACCATATTCTAAGTGAAATAATTCTTTGTCTAAATTATGCGTTCATGGGTTATCTAGGATTCAAATACTAATTTTGTCCAATTTAAACATTAAACTTTAAAAAGTATTGCACTTAGTTAATAGCGCAATGGCTATTTAAGTATTGCACAGAGACTGAAATTTAAATGCTTGAGTAGTTATTGATAGAAAAACGTAAATACTTTTTCATTTTGAAGTGTTCTTCCAAGAGTGACAGGATATTTCAGTTTTCATCAATGAATCTGATAGGAGGGCACTGGAATGGTCAAGAGAATGAGATGCTCTTTTTTCCATTCCTCAGAGACCAAATGAAATCAAAAATATTCGATAAGAGGTAATAAAATGCATTTCACGCCCTTTTTTCCCATCCGGTTTTTCCGGAAATGCCAAACCTATTGGAGAATTCTGGGGAATGAAAAACGAGTTTAAAGTTTCTCTTCGATATTTTTTCATTTTTTTTTTGCTTCTTTATTCTTTCAGTCCTTTCACCATTTCCATCCCCTACTGAAACGAAATCTTACCTTCTGGGACTGCAAATTCTTTGTTTTTAGCTTCAGTCATTTTCGACTGAGATTTTACGTTTATTAAAGAAAAAGGAGAACGACTTTCTTTTTGACATTTCCTTCCTTTTTTTCTGGGTTTTATTTTTGCGATAATAGTTTTCTTACAAAAAATAAAACACTAAGAAGTTGCAAAATATATTTGATTGAAAGAATTCTTATGTTGATGTTCAAAGTTTTTTCAAATATTGATTAACATTTTGGCGTAAGGAATGGAACCTTCATTTATCTTTATGATTTTAGTTTAATATTTCTAACTATATTGAATAACTTCATCATTTTTTAAAAAATCTGAATTTCGTAATATCATAGTTTAATTAAGATACTCGATATCTTAGCATATTATGATAACATATGGGTATGATCCACTTATTAATTTATATAATATATTAATATTAATTATTATATCCCATTAATTTATATAAAAATAATTCAGCATTTTTTCTACTTAATGAAATAAAATATATAACCAATTGAAAACAAGGAAGAAAGTTAAAGAACAAAAATATAAAGCTAAATTGCATTCAACAAAAAATAGTACGAGGTTTCAAATTATAAACAAAACTGTTAAAACAACAAAGCAATTTCTCATTTCTCTTTAATAAACTATTTCTCTTTTCAATATATCATACTTTACTATTAATTTCATTAATTAAAATACATTTTAGGAAATATAATAGAAGTTTCCCATTCATTCGTTTTAACTGGTGATCGTTTTTTAATTAATACCACGACCTCTTTGATTTGATACGCCATATTAATTATTTTTGGTATTGATTAAATAAATATATTTTTAAATGATAAATTTCGAAAGAGTTAATGCTTTAAAAGAATTTCGTGTCATAATAATATTCAGTTTTAATCTTTTCTCAATGATTTCTATTTCTATTTTTTTTTTTTTCATTTTTTACAAAACGACAGAAATAGTCGCCAATTTGCTAGGCTGTGTAAAAATAATACCCAAATTTTAATATGCTAAAAAAAGTCTATACCCTGTTTGATAATTCACTTTATAGATTAAATTATAATAACGTATATTAATTGCTGTTTTATGTAATTAGAACGTAACTTCGCATTTGACCCGAATGCGAAATTAGTCCTGAATCGTTGCATTATGTAAATTAGTATGTCAATCAGGTTTAAGATGTAAGTACACACTTGAAACTTCGAAAATCATTCAAAATATCGAGTATTTTTTATTGCTTAAAAATTTTCTCTAATTCTTTAGCTTTCAAACGATACCAAGGCGTTTTCAATATTCGAAATACTTCTCGAGCTATAATTATTTTTCTTGAGATGCTTTCATTAAAAACTCTAGTTACGGTTTTTTTAAACTCATTTTATGAAGAATTATATTTTCCTACTGTTTTCATTCACACAATCATAATTCAACAAAAAATTAACCAAATACAATTATTTATAAATCAAAATTATCTGTATGAAACAGTAGATGTTTTGTGCCTCAATCAAAGTTATATTTATAGAAATAAATTTTTAATAGCTATTTAAAAGTTAAAATTACAGAAAAAATCTCGCTTTTTCTATTTATCGCTTATGAAAAATTGTTTAAAAAAATCTATATATTTTTATAACTTAATTGAGGCAGACAACATGAAGACTAATATTAGAAATAATTTCCAACTAGAATTGTATGTCTGTACAAATTAGAATTTAAGATATCATTTTTCCAAAAATATGCTAATTAGCTCATTAATACTATTTAATAATTACCGTAATATGGTTTTTTCTCAGTGAAATGAGTTTAAACATATATTAATGTCTATTATGAAAAAACTGGATTTTTGAAGTTACAATTACAAAAAAAATCTTCTAGTGTGTACATGCACCTTAAGTTCCAGATACAGCTTTTATTATTTCAAAAGCCTATATATTTGTTGCAGGTTTTATTATTTAGCATTGCTAAAATTTTCATTCAATAATTTGAATCTTTCATTGTTCCCGCTTCACACATTGAGATGACTTTCGGGAATTATTAGAATACTTGCGTAATTTGCCTGTATAATTAAGAAATTCCTTCAAATTCTACATTTATATTCAGTGCCTCCGTATTAATTCAAAAAACTATGTACAACATAAGTTGAATGATATATATTTCGAGTTTATTTTCACGTACTACGAACTAATTCCTGCTAAATCTTCGGTTCGTTCTTTACAGTTACAATAATGGTCAATCAGAAATTTTACCTTAGGAAATACAGGCTTTTCTTCAAAATTAAATATGCAACAACTTATGAAGGAGAATTCACGTTAAATAGTAATAATTATGCAACTGAAAAATAATTAATGTCACGAGACCCTTTTGCCGTGCTATTGCTATCTTGAAAAATCTGTAAACAAGCAACTAAGTCTCATAATCTGATAAGAAAATTTTTAACTACACATACCAAACAAAAAGAAAATGCTGAGAAATGTTATTTAAACCAGTAAGTAATTAATAAGGGTGAAAAGAAAATAGTTAAAAAAACTATTCAACATTACTTCTACTACTAAGAAAATCAAATATATGTATCTGTGTATCTTCTCAATCATTCTACAGGGCAGGTAGACCTAAATGTACAAATCTGGCAAAAAAAAAAAAAAAAAAAAAAAAAAAAAAAAACTTTTTTTTTGTAAAAAATGTGTGCACTGGAAAGATTTTTTAAAATTTTATTTATTCATAATTGAAATATTTTCGTAACAATTTTCAAAAATTTGTTCGATAAAATTTTTTTACTGGGTTTAAATATTTGAAAATTTGCCAATAACAAATCCGATTTTGTTGACACGATTTTTTTTTCGGGGAGGGCTATTTCGACAAAGTTTTAGAAATGTTAAATGACAATATATATTTTTAAATAATATAGTTCATTGTTGCTGAGAATTTCCTAATTTTTTCATACTATTTCGAAATTATATTATTTACCTGCGCTGTAAGTCTCCTGGTAATTAAGATAGATTTACTAATAGATGAATTGATTAAGGTCAATGGCGTCCAGGCATGGAGATGAATTTGGCACCTGAAAGCAAATTGAAAGCACCTGAAAGTTTGAGAATCTTGACAATCTTTTAATTAGGGTTTGAGTTCCAATGTATGAATTAGAACATTCTATGGTCTCTCACGGGAGATATAAAAACGAAGGCGTATAGACATTTGAATCAGCGGTAGAAATAATTATTTCTTTGGAATGAAATTCATGGACAACAATTGTACAATTGCATTTTTTTAATAACGATTTGCTGTTTCTGTATTATTCATTTATGCAGTGATGTGTTTCTGTATTCTGCATCTGTACTTCTTGTTCACTTGTGAAGTATTGCTATTCATTATTGAGGTAGTTAAATTTTGCATCGTATACTCATCAGAGGGATTTTTCTAAAACAATACTTTTATGAAATATTTCATACTTATTGCATTTGGAAACGAACTAGTTTGTGGGGGATATTGCTTATGTCCAATTCCTTTAAATCATTTTTTATAAAATTCATTCTCATGATTGCGTTAATCTGCAAGATATGAAACCGGTGTTAATTTAACTGTCTTATATAGGCGTTGTTTAAGCACATAAATCTTTTTAATAAATTCCAATCATAAGCCTAGCACTATTTCAAACGTAGAGACTTGTGAAAGAATTATTATAATTTTAATTTGTTATCTGTTCTTCAGGATATTTCTTCTTTAACTTTTAAAAATAGAAAAATCACACTATTAAATATTTGACGAAACAAACAACAACAACATAAAAAACGCAACAATTTGAATCTCAAATCAATATTGTAAACTATTGTTCGAAATTACTTGAAAAATATTTTTTAAAGAAATCAACATTTCTCTGAAAAATTTCACACTAATATGAAATCAGCATCATTGAAAAATAAATTTTTAAGGTTTAAAAGGGGTTTTTTTTTCTGGCAAACAACCTGAATATTTTATTACCATAGAAATAAATATGCATTAAAATTAAATGTGATTTTAATATGAACAATCATGAATTATGTAAATATAAATAGATTAAGTGCAATTTTTTTAAGTGCGATTTGTATTTATGAATATTTCGTGAACTGTTTTATGAATGTGCGACTGAAAATACTTTTATTATCAAATGAGTGTATAGTACATAAATTCGCTTGATTACACATTAGAAAATCTTCTGAATAAATGGGAAAATTTGTATGATGGATAACTTATCACTTCATAGAGAACTGTTTTCTTTTGCATTGAAAAATATAAGTGCATTTGATTTTCAATAATATTTTAAAAAATATTTTTAGTGCAAACATAAACATATTTTCAAAAGTGTACTAAAAAACAATTTCTAACATTGGAAATATTGAAATAAAAATTTTATAACATAATATTTGCTGGCAAAAAAAGGGTTTTTTTTTTAGGAAGAATACGAAATGACGAATAGATGTAAATAAACAAAGTATATCAAATCATACGTTTAAAAGACCAAAATGTATGAAAAATTATTTAACGCCGGAAAACTAATATTCTGGACAATATTATCATTTTTAGGTATTTTTATTCGTTTCTCAAAATTCTTTTACTACTAAATGCATTTGATTGAACATTTAGAGTCAAACTCAAAATTTCCTAAGCTTCTGTGCATCTCCATAAATGCAATTTTGCAGAGAGCTTCTTAAGTGTATCGGAGAAAAAAGCAAAGAAAAAGCAGGTAGATGCTCTTCTTTGCGTGTCGGGGCTGAATTTTGTATGAAAATGTTTCTTTGATGTCTACTGCTTATTTATACTTGAATCATATTTACAAAGCATAAACTTAGAACTTACATAAAACATTTCCAAATAAAAGTTTTTTACTCAAACTTAGACTATTTTTTTAATACAAAATACATTTGTCAAGTATAGCATAAAGTTATACTCTGAAAATATTTTGGAGAAATTTTGAGAATTACAGGCCTTAGATAATTCATATTTGTAATATTTGTAAATTTATCAAAAAATATTACATATATATACTAAGGTTTATGGTGCATAATTTTTATTATACTTTTCTATTAATAATAAGGATGAATGTGAGTGTGTCTATGTTTGTATTTGCGCTGTACGGGCCAGATCGTTTGACCTAAAGCTACAAAATCTCGCCCATACCTTGGCGTATAGAATGTTCACATCTTTTCTGGCTTTCTTAATTCCCAACTTTCGTGCGTACTCAATTTAAAATGTTTATGTTTATCCTGTTTCAAATGTTTAAAATTCATCATCAAATAAAAGTACAAGATGACAGATTCATCATTTTTATACATATATAATACACTGTTTTCAAAGATAATCTACTCTTGCAGTTCATTAATTATAAGCATTTTTACTGTTTCTTAATCCACCATATTGTGGTAAAATGTAACAATAAGTACTACTTTCATGATCAATATTCACAATATATCTGAATTATGATTATTAAATGATGCAGCTATATTATAAATATAAATTTTAATAATATATTTAATATTATGAATATTAATAACATATTTATATTCATAATATATGTGAACATATATGTCTTACATTTATTATTTATCGTATTTTTTCTTACCCTGTTAAAAAAATTTTAAAAAACATTCTCTTGCCTGATTTACTTATCATTTCTTTCCCTCTCCCTCTCTCTCCCTTTCTCTCTCTCTCTATATATATATATATATATAATTGTTACAAACCTGCAATTCGGCTTCCAAGCATAGTTTGTTCCATCAACAGAAAGACTGTTTTAAAGTCATCGGTATTAGACGGAGTCCGGGTGGCGCGTCGGGGGTCCCGCAGCTTGGCGACAGACTTGGCGACCATTTGGCGACTTGGTGACCATTTGGCGACTTTGGCGCCAAAATAGATTATACCCGAAACATCGAGAATTTTCCCGATCCGTCCAGTAGGAACCGAGATACGCCTCGAACGTTCCTGATTGGTTGTGAGGCTTTTAACCCCGCCTCCTGGGACCTATAAAAGGGGTTGCAGCTGCCAGAAGGACGGAATAGTAGTAGTAGTTGGAAGCGACAGAGCAGAGTAGTCGAAATCGACGGTGAAGAACTGGTCTTCCAGGGATTAGCAGAGCAGCGACGGAGTCAAGCTAGTGCTGAACTGAGCTGTGCGCTACTGTCTGCAGTAGAGTTTTGTTGTGTGCTGTTGTTTACACGTTTCGAGGCTGAAGATGACTTCTCTGTGATGTATATAGTTGTCGTTTTTGTGCTGTCCTGTGTGTCTTCGTGTAAGTAAACATCGTTGTTTTTTTTTCTCTGCTGCCGTCTGCTGATTGAGCGTTCTACACACTATATAACTTCCATTATCCAAACGAACCCCGGGAAAAATTCGTAACAATATATATAATATCAGTACTTTCTGTGAGTATATTTATAAATACAGTATTAAGAACAAAGTTCCCATTTCTTATCATTTTGAGCATAAAGTGTAAACGTTAAGAAACACGAGATAGTATTATCTACTATGAATGTACATGTACCCATTCTGTTCAAATCGGGAATGAAACAAAAACAAAACAGTGCAGATGCAAAGAGCAAGTGCCATGTTCCATGGGCTAATCGAAAAGAAGAGCAAAATAGAACCCTTTTTTTTTAAATAGGCCTCATTTAAAGAATTTAAAATAATTATTATGATAATATAATTAATAATAGCCATGAAAGTGTAATTAATCCTGCACTAATAAATCCTGTATGTATAACTGTCATTAAAAATTTCCCTACTGACATAATAGATCTATTGAAAATCGATTAAGTTTGGAAAAAATGCCTTTAAATATTAAATTCTGTAAAAAAGTGCTCATCTTCTCGCCATATCTAAACTTTACCATTTGTTGTTGTTCTTTCTGATTTCACTTCTACTCTTTTTATCTGAAATTACGAAAATATCCTGCATTTGGAAGTCGCGAACAAATAGCTTAACTCTAATTTACAGTTTATATGAAGAAAAAAAAACATATCTTTAAAATTATTAATATTGTTACTTTTTTATTGAAATTCATTTTATTCGGTTGTCCTTTCTAAGATATTATCATTCTTTTAAAAACTAACAAGGGTGGTCTCCCGGAAAGTTTCTCGCATAATCTACAAATAAGGTTTTGTCACCCACCTCCAAATAAAATGAATTACATTTTTTAGTGCTATGATGCTTAGATTTTTATACTTGAATAAACGTTACTGTGTTAATCACAGTTTTAATTTCTGTAAAAAATAAAATAAATAAAAAATACTTTTATTTTTTGAAAAGAAGACGATTATATTTCGCACAAAAATTTATGCAATAGTAAGCGCAACTAAAATTTCTGGTGAACTATCTGGTCGCCAAACAGCGACTAGTGAAAAACATTTTCATACAATACAGAAATTACGTATATTACCAATATTGTGAATTCTTATTATTCAATTTTTAAAGGAAAATGCATTGTAAACAATTTATCTAATGTTTAATAGTTAAGTTCATAAAAATATATATTTCCAAATGGAATTGTGCAGAGATAAATTTAATGCACTCTTAATGTTGCAAATAATAAGATAATAATAAATAATAGATGTAAAAAATATTTACATAACTATCCAAAAAATGGAACGAGTTACGAGAAATTGTTCATATATCTTTCAATAGATTCTGCAGAGTATAAATATTTTCTTAGATCAGATATTATTGTTTTGACATTATTTTAAAAACCCGAATTATTGATATCAAGTTAAATTTGTTTTTGCCATTCACGGAATATAAATGTTTCCAAATATCTGACTGTCTCAAAAATCCAAAAAAAAAAAAAGTAAGGAAATTTTATTTATTTTAAGAAACAATAAAACTTTCTCCTTCTTAGCATGGAATAAAAAAAAAACTCAATTCAGGTCCTTTATTTTTTTAAACTAAGGATAACAAAGCTTCAGTACACGAAATGGGATTTGCACATTTGTGTGCTTCTATTTTCCTTTTCTGCAGACAATCAAAGAAACGCTTCTATAATGGTCTGGTAAAAGTAAAGTTTGAGATAAAATGAACTTGAAAGAATAAATAGTCTCCCCCTATTATTTGCAAATCTTCGAGATGCCTAGCAGAGCAGAATAAATTTTGCTAGCTTTACAAAACATGAGTTCTCGAAGGAGAACGAAGGAGCATTTCTTTTTTTCCCATGCACTAGCCACTCCACACAATCTGGAAAATAAGAAGCAGTTACTCACTTTATACGCCTTTTAAAAAGAGGAAAATAAACTGATCTTCAATTCTCCAGTTTCTTCTTACAATGGATCTTTCCTATTTCTGGAAACTATTGTCTTCTTCTCAGACCGAAGAAACGATCTCTGAGGATAAAAGGAATATTTACTCTTTTTCTCGGTTTTGCCTCAATACTCAAGCAACTCTGTTATCTGAACCCAATATAAAGATAGTCATCCCTTCTTAGCACGAAATTTAGAAGAGAAGAGGTTCTATATTTTTTAAGAAGAAACATCACAGCTGTCGCTTTGTTTTGTTTATAAATCGAAGCTCTAATACAACAAAGAATTGTGAATATTCAAGAATAGTACCATTTTTAGGCAATGTTTTTCTAATTGCACAGCTTCAAAAATTGTTTTTTTTTTCCATTTACTGTCATTTCAAAATTATTATTTTTTTAATGATCTCACGAATAGAGAAAAACATTTTAAGATGCATTTTTAATACCCTCCCCCTATTCTTATCAGGAAATTTAGAAGAGAGCAGGTTCTATATTTTTAAGAAGAAACATCCCAGCTGTCGCTTTGTTTTGTTTATAAATCAAAGCTTTAATACAGCAAAGAATTGTGAAGATTCAAGAATAGTACCATTTTTAGGCAATGTTTTTCTAATTGTACAGCTTCGAAAATTGTCTTTTTTTTCATTTACTGTAATTTTAAAGTTATTTTTTTAATGATCTCACGAATAGAGAAAAACATTTTAAGATGCATTTTTTAATATCCCCCTATTCTTATCTGGAAATTTAGAAAAGAGGAGGTTCTATATTTTTAAGAAAAAACATCACAGCTGTCGCTTTGTTTCGTTTATAAATCGAAGGTTTAATACAACACAGAATTGAGGGATTTTAACATTTTTTATGCAATGTTTTTCTAATTGCATAGCTTTGATTTTTTGCCATTTCGTGTCATTTTGAAACTGTTATTTTTTAATAATCTCACGAATAGAGAAAAACGTTTTGGGATGAATATTCGATATTCATCGTTTCTTATTATGCTATTTAAAAGATAGAAATGTTCTATATTTTTAAGAAGAAAAATCACAGCTTTCTCTTTATTTTGTTTATAAATAGAAGTTTTAATACAAGAAATAATTGTGAAAATTCATAAACAAGGACGATTTTGTGAAAATATTTTTCTTATTGCCAAGCTTCAAATTCGTCTTTTTTACTTAGTATCAATTCAAAGTTATTTTTTTAATGATCTTATGAATAGAGAAAAACTTTTTAAGACGAGTTTTTGGTATTCATCACTTCTTATCACAAAAATTTGAAATTCAACACCTTTAAGAAGAAAAAAAAAATCACAACTGTGGCTTTGTTTTATTTATAAATCTAAGCTTTAATGCAACAAAGAATTAAATATTCAAGAACAGTACAATTTTTAAGAAATATTTTTCTAATTCTAAAGCTTTGAAATTTGTCTTTTATTCTTTTAGTATCTTTTCAAAATCAGTTTTATAAATGATCCTATGAAAAGAGAAGATGAATTCAGGATATTTATCTCATCTTATCAAAAAATTTCGAATAGTTGAAGCTCTATATTGAGGAGAATTTTTCTTATATTAAAGAATAAGAAACAAAAATCAACCTTCCAGAAGATAGGAAGAAAATGTAGATTCCTTTTAATCTAAATTAATATTTCATGAATCTAATTTCAGGCATAATTAGGTTTTAAAATCGCATTTAATCCTAAGATACTGCAATTATCAAAAAAATTTAATAAAAAAGTTGTTTGTCTTAATGAGGAATTTAATTTGATATATTTCTTTATCTTCATTTATTATTTCATTCATTCATTTATTTCATTAATTAATTAATTCATTCATAGCAAAATGGAGATTTCTCTGTAACTTCCTTAATAAAGAAAGATTTTCAAATTTACAAAAAAATGTGTTTAGATGAATCTGTTAGAAGCAAAATTCAAAAATATTGCCACATTTTTAACAGCGCGTAACTAATTTTGTCAACAAGCTGGGAAATTACGAATTTAAAACTCTTTGTCCACAATTTTCAATATTTTAGTTTAATTAATTGTTCAGAAATGTTATATGATCCATATCAATTAATTACTTTTATGAATATATATTCTATTTGAAAATTTCGCAAAACTGTTGCAATACGTGTAGGCATACGGCGCATCCATTTTTTTATACTTTATCATTATTCAAGTTTTCTAAAGGCTCTATTTTGATTTTGATAAACATCTTTGTTTATTTCAACATTGTTATCCTCTTAGTGACAATATTTTGAAAAGATTAAATATTTATCATTGAATGTTTTAAACTATATTTCTTACTATTGTCAACAAATTACTGTAAAGTGCAGTGAGTTTCTCATAATAAATGCATATTTATTTGACTTTCAAATATTTGCAACTTATAACATAGAATATGGATTCTACAAAGAGATATATCTTTTATTTCTATTTTAGGTTTATTTTAAGTACATGTAAATATATCAATATTATAATAATAGATAGGTCTTGAATAATATATATATATATATATATTTTTTATTATATTATTTTTGTGTTATATTCATACTTAAATATTTCTTTGAAAAGTATTTCGATTTTTTTTTTCAGTTTAGTATCTTTATACCATTGCGATTTTCATCGCATTTCCTTGAAAAAGTGCTTTTCTGGAGAAGCTCTTAGATTTTATTTCACTTTTCCTGCATTTAGTGAATTTTCAAATCACTGTGTCAAACAGGGCTAGCATATACGTGGAATAATTTAGATATGAAATTTATTTTTGTTTAGATTTTAATATATAACGATATTGAATCTAAAAAAAATCTTTATATTAATTTCAAATTATAAAATGTGATAATCGTAATTGGAAGTATACGTATGAATTGTCGCAAAATATCAATAAGGTTTCAATCTTCTTCGCCAGAGTAATTCATTATTTAGCTAAATAAAGAAATATGTAAATTGGTCTACGAATATTTCTCTATAGTTTAAACTCTATGTTTTTAGTATAAATATTCTCGGAAATGGGAGTCATGATTCTGTGATATTTTTTACTAAATTATTTTTCATTTATATTGATCCATTTGCAGATTTTTTTTTTTTTTTGAAATATGAGTCCACTTAATCAGAAAGATAAAATCATAAAAACGTTGATAGTCATCTTACAAATATTTTGAAAAGCAGCTAAAAGAAAAAAAAAATCTTTATGAAAAGGCATCTTGATATTAACATCACAAAAAATCGGTAACAATGCACATTGAAGTAAAGTTCGCAATGTTTATTTTGAACATTTATTTGAAAATAATTAATCATCAACTTTAATCAAAATTGAGACGATTAACTAATAATGAATTAAATATTTGTAAACATATTGTTAAAATATTTTAAATATTTTCATTGATGGTTAACTCATAAGTGTTTTCTGGTTTTAATAATCTCTATAACTATCATAGATCAGTAGTTTCGGATATCTAAAATTAAATATACTCTATTTTATAAATTAAGTAAAATATTTAAAATATTAGGAGAAAATTATCCAAAATTTAGAAAGCAATTATCTTAAACCAAGCAATAAGATGTCGCATTCTATACGCCTTTTTAATGTGTAACATTTGAAGTTTTGTTTGAGATATGCATCAGAGTTATCTTTCATCAATGTAAGAAGTGTGTTGGTTCTTAGCTTTATTTCCTATCATGACCTGGGACAAAAAGTAATATGTCTTAATACATTTGCAAAAAAAAGGAATAGATTAAATTTTTGTTTATTCCTAAATATGATATTGATCTTTGTAATATACTCAGATTTTCCAGTATAAAAATTGTTTTAGACTCTTAATTAATAAAAAATTAAACATTAAATAACATTTATTAACTATTAACAAATAAAACTTTTTTTTCTTCAATATTTGTGAGCAATATTTCAAGTATTTCTAATAAAACAAATATAAATATTATAAAAAAAATTAGTTATTATCCTCCATTTGTACAAACGTTATATGAGGGAAAATAAAAAAAAAATATCAATTTTAATAGAATAGAAATACGGATTTAAATAAATGCATTTTTAAAAATATATTAATATATTTTGAAAGTAAGTAATAGTTTAAAAAATATTGTAATATTCAAAATCAGCTTCTCGTTGGCTAAGATTCCAGCAATATGTAATGGAAAAAATTTCCACTTTCTTGAAAAAGTATTAGATCATAAGTGACCTAATGAAAAGTATATATATTTTCTAGATAAAGACATAAGTAGCTATCGATAATTAGTAATTTCGCATTTTTTTCACGCAAAAGAAGAATATATTGTACAGATTATTTTGTACAAGCGTAAAGTAAAAGTAGTTTAAAAGTAATTAAAATAAACTACTAAATTAATTGCCATGAAATCCTATCTAAAACTTTCCTAATGGCTCAGCGTATTTATAAGTATATATAATGGCTCAGCGTATTTATAATGGCTCAGCGTATTTATTACTTGCAGAAACTCTATTTTGTCTGTATTTCGGTGGTGAGAATGCAAATGGACAATATGAACAAAACAAACTATTTAGACGTTTCTGTTTTATTCATACAGATTTAATACTAAGTTTGAGTACAAAAATTACATAATCTTGCTTCAAATCATGAAGATAGAATATTAAGGATGAAAAAGTAGCATCATGATAACCTGAACACGTATTGGTAAGAAGTTCTCTTGTGGCCTCCGGAGTGTACAATCTGCTGCGAGTTGAAGCTTCATTATTTTGACGGCTTCAAAATTATATTTATACCGACAATGATGTCCATTTTCATAATCTATAAACAAAGAGCTACACGCCATTCAACAACGAATAGATGTAAAAATACCGCATGAAATATACCTAAAGTCCATGATCATTTGAGTTATTTCCACTATTCGGGGAAAAAATACCATGAGCAATAATTGAAAAAAATGTAGAAGTTTATCCCTTAAAATCCTAAAATATTCTTATATTATTGATGTATTTACAAACCAGTGCTCCAAATATTTTTAATGCTATGGATGTAGCATTTAAAAAATGATAATTAAATAATAAAATTGAAAGATAGTTGAACATTTAGTTTTAAACAGGGAAAACTGATAATGTGTTCACTTAATTTATGTATCAGTTTTAAAATGTGTTCTAAAATCTATAGCAGCCATGATATATATACAAAAAGTATATTTAATGACATCGAAATTCGTAAGTAATTCCAATTTCAAAAGTGATGAAAATTTGTTAATTTCCCAGAAACATATTTGGTGTCAGGAAAAAATTTATATTTTTAATTAAAAATAGTGTAAAAACGGCTCTGTGCAATAATATGCTCCCAGGGTTCAGTGGGGAAAGGACACTAATAAGAATTCATATTTTTTTTATTAACATATAATTAAAAATGAAATTAGAAACTTTAAAAACAGTTTATTATTCAGCACTTGCTTAAAAAGTAAGTACGTGTGGATTTATTTAGGTGCAAGTCCACTCATGATTTTTTAATGGGACCTGTAATGTACCTTAATTTACAAATAATATACCACTCCTATAAATAATATGTTAAAATATGAATTAAAAATAAGTTTTATGGTTTTATTGATTTTTTTGTTTTTCATATTTGTAAGATATATACATTTAAAGTGGTTCATTTCCTTCTTGTATTTTTCATTGTTTTTTCTACGTTTCATTTCAACCTGTAAATCCTTTTTTTTTTTTACCACTGACTGACTGGACAAAAAAAAATATATTTTTTTTTTTGTTTGTTTGTTTGAGACTTCTTTTAATATTTCTGAATTTTCTAAATCAATAATTATTAAAATAGTGATTATAATCCAATAATTATGCGTATTAATTAAAATGAGTCCAAATTAAATATCTTATGCTATATTTCAGGAGATGGTTGTGATGATTAGTTACTATTTTTGAGCAAAAGTCTTTGTCTATTTACTCTGTATCTCTTTCCTGAGATTTCGTCTCATTAATTAAAAAAAAAACCTTTTGTTATGTTTTATTGCTTTCAAATGATTTTTTAATGATGAGAATAAGCACAACTGTCGTATTTAATTCATACTGTCATATTTAGTGTCTAATAACTCTAATAAATAAATAATAATGTTATGGAAAAACATAAGCTAGAATCTGTAAAATAAAATTTAAAAAATGTACATTCAAATAAAAAAATATTTGCATATCAAGAACATCTTCAAACCAGTAATTAGCAAAGACATAAAACTGGCGCGACATTCTGGAGTCCATTTTAGGTCATAACTATTTTTTTACTTTTAAAAGTTATTATTTATAAATATTGATAGCTAAATAAGGAACAGAAGGGAAGTGGTTCTTGACTAATAGAGAAAATTTTAGTCTCGTATTATTAAAGTAAGGAAGGAGAAACTTGCCTTAATTCCTATCATTTCAGTCACTCCAATTGACACGATGTTTTCGTTGAAACGACTGCAATTTCCTCCGTGACTTCAGTTTTCAAAAACTATTAGGAAGGTATGAGCGCAATCGCTCAAAATTGAAGTCACTGACTTGGATTTGGTTGAAGAGGGTTTCTCGTATAGAGAGTTATATGTCATATTTACGATAAGATGAAACATTTAATAATAGTTTTCATCATTGTTGATGGTCTATTTATGATTAAATATAATAGATATTAACAAGATATGAAATAAACTTGCAACACCAAGATTTAAATATATACATATAATAACAATTTTCAAAAAACTTTTTCATTAGAATACCAAAATTGGAATTTTTTTTTGTTTATTTATTTTATACTTATTAGGATTTGGTATACAAATCATTATAAAAATAATACGGAATCTCGAAATTTTTTTAATCAAATTTGCTCTCATATTATCGTAAAACAAAGAATCAAAATATATTGATACTAGTCAATCAATCAAATGATAATTCAGTTCTGATAATATCAAAATGTACATGAATATGAGTAAAATGTAAATATAATACTATTATATCAACTATTAAGTGAAAATCGATTGCGAAACTCAATTATTAAAAACATGAAAAAGTTTATGTACGCAATTTGAAAATTACTACAATGAAATGTCTAGAAAAATATTTTAGATGAAGTTCTAAATTAATAAAAACAATTAAATATATAAATCTATTTTATTTTAATGACAATTTTAATAAAAATATTGGCTAACTATGTTTTTATTATTGACACTTTTAAAAAAGAAGGAATAGTTATAATATCAACTTTCAATATTATGATATGATCATTACTTAAATCGATTACATTTTTATATTTAGTGATAAATGTGCGAAATACATTAAAAAATTCGAGCCATAAATGAATGGTGGGCAGCTCCAAATGGGCTCCAAAACAATCGTTTAAAATTGAAAGCATTTCAATTTTCTCTGATACTAACATTCTATTTCCTATATATTAAATCTCTATTTGCATACGGTGATTTCATTGAAAACATATAGATTTCAGAAAGAAAATGCTAAAAAACCAATCAATAATGTTTCAGAAGGAAACTTGTTTTGGAGGAAGAAACAGAGGTAATTTCCATGAAACGATACAATCATGCACACTTGCTCTAAATATTGAAATTAATTTAACTGCATGTTCAGATTTTTTTTGGTTTGAGATTAATTGCTATTTATAGCTGAAGTTTATTTGAATCCATCTGATATATCCCACACTACTTTGTATTATAATACTTTTATAACAATGCTTAGGTTGTATTAGATATCATATTACTTACAAGTTTATAGTGCCATTTTTTCCAACTGTCTAACATAACTCCTAAGCAACTAAAAATAAAAGATATTCAGTTGGCTTAGAAAGTGTATTGATGAAAGAATGTTTATATTTTAAATAATTTGGCTTAATACTAATAATACAAATAATTAAAATATCAATAGTGGCGCGAACAGGCCTAAATACTTTTGCTTTAAATTTTAACAAAGAAATGACATTTTCCACTTTAAAAGTTATAAAGAATTATTTAATGCTAGAGGCTTTACATCATGTTATCTCCACTAAAAAACCCACCATAATCACGTTGTGATACTTTTTGATTCACTATGTGATCATAGGCCGGCTCGTTTTCTTGCCATATAGTTGCACTTCTAACAGTAATAAAAGATTATAAATGCATTCATCAGTAAAAATAAATTTCAAGTATTTCAGATTGCAAGAACTGTTAATATTAGTTTTACAGCAATTATTATTAACTAAAAAATCAAACTTGTAAAATAAAAATTTTTTGGTAACAGACACATGAATATGTAAATATCAGAAAACAAAAATATATAATTCGGAAATTTTTAAAAATCAAAATTGAATTAAGTTCCTTCACTATCTTTTAATAAAATGCATTTCATAAAAATTAATTTTTTAATCGACATAATGTTAATAAAATTGAAATAATCATCGAAAATGATGAGCATTAGTAATATTAATTTATTAATGTTAATCCATTTTAATGAATACATCTTATCACAAAAGGATGCCATATTATTTTTTTCCGCATTATTTTAAATTATACTTTTACAATAATGGTACAGCTTACCGAGTGGATTGGCGATAAATATTGCGATATTCCTGATATTCGGATATTTCGTTTTGTAAATTAAAACGCAAGCATCTTTACTGCACTCATTCCGACTGGCAATAAAGGTATAAATGCAACTTTTGAATAATTCTTCAATTCTATTATTTGTCTTAGCATCTCGTTTTCGACGACATGCTAAGCAATACAAATATGTACATTTTTTTATTTATTAAAAATAATATTAAATAAAGCGAAGTAATGTTTTATATTTTTTGCATACATTAAATATCATGTACATATTTGTGTTGCTATTTAAATAAGCATATTGTATATAAATGAAAAACATTTTTATACTATACAGAGTGAAAGAAAGTGGCTTGCAAAATCAATTTTTTAAACAGCGTCGATATGCAACAGTTAATACGTTAATTAATGAACTGAATATTTTTTCGCAGAGCCATAGAAGCAACAAATTTGTAATTACTATTCTGATAGCCAATCATATACGTAACTCTAATAAAGGACACATAAATGTTATAAATTATCCCGAGTGCTTATTTGTAATGAATAAGTAATCAGCTGTGTTTATTACAGATAAAATTGGATAATAAAGGCAGTCAGAATTTATTTTAATGAAATTGTATCGAACAAAACCACGAGTAAAATTTGTTAATTCATGAAAGCTGTTAACCAATTCCTGAGTTAAATTTGTTAAATCATAAAAACCTTTTAACTAATTCATGAGTAATTTTTTTTAAATCACAAAAACTGTTAACTAAATCGTGAATAAAATTTGTAAAACTATATAAAAAATAATAATAAATCATGAGTACAATTTGCAAAATCATAAAAACTGTTAAAAAATCACGATTAAAATTTTTAAACCATAAAAATTGTTAACTAAATGAGTAAAATTTGTTAAATCATGAAAACTGTTAACTAAATCATGAGGGAAATTTGTTAAATCATGAAAACTGTTAACAAAATCATGAGTCAAATTTGTTAAATCATGAAAACTGTTAACAAAATCATGAGTCAAATTTGTTAAATCATGAAAACTGTTAACAAAATCATGAGTAAAATTTGTTAAATCACATAACTGTTAACTAAGTCATGATTAAAATTTGTTAAAATATAAAAACTATTAACTAAATCTAGAGTAAAATTTCAGTGAAGATTTATCTGGAAACACGAGAATAACTCCTTTAATCAGTATCTACAGCGCGACTTCCATATTTCTTTCATCTATACAGAGAGAGTCGGCCCATTTGGCGAAAAACACTTTCCCAAATCGAAGAGAGAATTCATCCAATCCTTTTCTGACAGGAGGAAATTTTAAAACTTTCCTTCCTCTCCTCCCGTGGGAACAAGTTTTCTGACCGATCTCATTAAACTAGATCTCTGAGCGAAAATTGAAAGGAAAGTCTTTAGCTGAGCCCTTTTCCCTTTTTTATTCTTCGGAGAGGGGTGGTTGGTTTTCCAAAAAGATTTCTGATTGGTTAATTTCGATATTTTAACACACAATTCTAGAGACATAAAATTTCCCCCTTGCAAATGTTTTGATTTTCTCGCAGTGTTCGAAATGAGTGTCGGTGTGTGTGTGTGTTCAGTTAATTAAGGATAAGCATTCGCAACTTCTCAATTTAATTATGTCAAGTGAACTGTACTGGGGTTATTACGAAACTATTTTCAACTCAGAAAAGTTCTTGAAGGAAAGTTTTGGAATTTCGATTGAAATATCGCTGTGTTTTTAATCCGATAATCTTTTAAATAGTTTTCAGCTGTGATTTTTATATGCATTTGCTTGATTTTGAAAGAATTCAATTACTGGAGACAGATAATTTCAATGATACAATGTATAATATTTTGCAATGATAAAGAATATATTGCTTCTTGAGTAATTTAATTAATTAAAAATCTTCTGTTTGGAAGATTTATTTGCAATAAAACTGTAACAACATCTATATTTCTATATGTATTTGTGCCATGGGGTAATTGAATATATATAAATAGTAGCAAATTAAAAAATAATTTACATCTAATTTGAAAATTATATTTTCTTCTTACTATTAGAATATGTTAATAGTATTACAATATATTCTTACTAACATCTGTAATATTACTAATATATTTTATTTAGGGTTATCAATATTTGTAATATAAATATATGCTGTATATTTATATTATATAATGTAATATTTTTATTACTATTTCTAATATTATTTATGACCAGTTAATTAGCCGAAAAACAAATAATGCTTCATTTCAATTCAGACTATTATTTATAACTTATTCATGTTTTCTTCAACAAAGAAGCATGCAATTGCGCTGAAAAAAAAAGTATTATTTTAACAAAAATATACCTTTTTTTTAATGTATGCATGAACTTCCTTAATGGAATTGAATCGCATACCATTATAATGCCATTAAAAATACTACCATGAAGATAATCTAGATCTATTCGGTTCTAATACTGCTTTATCTTTCGTGGCTTAATGTTCTTTTAAACTGCAATGGTAATAAGCGGAATCTTTATTCCTTCCGAAGGGATACAATTAAATTTTACCGAATGCAAAGAAAATGGTCTGAATTTTATTGTAAGAGTGGAAATATTGATGAAAATTATGCAAAATATATCTTAAACAGTTATCAAAACTCAGAAAAAAATTATCCAAAATATTAAATTTTTATTATTAAGAAATTTTTAAATCGTATAACAGTTCAAATTGTTTTTATACTATAATAATATTTTCAAAAGTCATCCAGAAAAAAAAGGATAAAATGTCGATTAATTTTTAATTGATTGAAATTTTCAAATTGCTCATAAATGCATATTTCCACTCAATAAAAGTATGCACCTATACATATCAATTTTTCTATGATTAAAACAAATGATCTGACTGACTGACTTTATGTTATAACAGAAAATATAAAACAGAAGTATATTGAGTTATAACAACATAAACTGAATATACTTTATTATTAGTTGAAATTTCTAAAAATACTCTATAAAATGTCATAATTTATTCATTTTTCAATTTTTTATTCAACATTCGAGATCAAAGAATCTTTTCTATAAAGAAACAATGCTCACATATTCTCCTATATTATTAGTTGGAGTTTTCATTGTTAGTTTTCATTGTTTATGGTTGTCAATTTTCCTTGCTATAGATCAATCGATAAATGATCTGGCCTATAGAATAACAACCCACACATATAGTCTTCTTTACTTTAACAGCTGTAATTTTAAAACCTCTATTTGTTGTCAATGTTTTATCATTAAAATTTTAGATATAGATCAAATGATCTTGCTTATAAAGAACTAAGACGCAAATATTCTGCTATCTTATTAGCTGAAATTTTAAAATGTTTGTTTGTTGTCATTGTTTCTTTGTTGTGGAATTTTTTAAATTCTATATCAGATTACCTGGTTTGTAGAGAAATAACGTACTTATATTCATTTATTATTAATTGAAATCCTAAAATAATTCTTTTTGTACAGCCATTCTTTAAATACTTGGTACCTGACCGAGAAAACTACATATACTTGAAATTTCAATCATTTTTATTTTCTTTACCCTTGTTTACATGATTTTTTATTTTTTATTTTTTTGTGTGTGAAATAAATTGGGGCGATATAATTCATATTCTAGATTAAATTGAAAATGTTTTTAAAAAATCCTAGTACAAATATATAAAATACAATAATTAAAAATACAGCATCATAGAAATGTCCATCATCATGCAAATTTACGTACTAAGCTCAATGCAAAATCTTTAATATCCCTCTCTTCAAAATTTCTCCACTCTTTATCGCTTTTATTAGGAAAAAATCTCAGATTAGTTATAAAAAAATATTTAAGAAATCGCACGATTCTTCCAACCAGAACAAATAGTGGAAGGACAAGTTCAAACCAGCTATAATGACATTTTTTGATAATGACATTTTTTTTTGACAACTACTTTCGGTATTACGCAACTGTCGTGAAAAGCGTTGTCAGCAGCAACCAATTTACAGTTTACCTGCTTTGAGTACATTTTTTTTTTTCACTGAATGTTAGATGGAAATTTCCAACACCATGCAAAGAAGGGTTAAGTTGAATGAGTAAGTATACTGCATCTGAAATTAAAATCTCGAATTTATCTATACTTATAAATAAAGCTCAATGTGTGTGTGTGTGTGTGTGTGTGTGTGTGTGTGTGTGTGTGTGTGTGTGTGTGTGTGTGTGTGTGTGTGTGTGTGTGTGTGTGTGTGTGTGTGTGTGTGTGTGTGTGTGTGTGTGTGTGTGTGTGTGTGTGTGTGTGTGTGTGTGTGTGTGTGTGTGTGTGT
>JAPMOR010036694.1:328759-369796 GCA_026543865.1 Argiope aurantia
TTAACATTCAAAACTTCATATATAAGTCTTAGTTGATCGTGGAAAATGGAAACATTACTTCATTTCTTTAAAATTTGGTGTGTCCAGAATATTACTCAGAATATGACACCTTACTGCATTAAATTTAGACTTCATAATTTTTGAAATATATTTATAGCCCGGAACAAAATATTATTATTGATTTCATTTCAATCCTTTTGAAAGCAAAACTAAAAACTGAATTTTATGCTGAATCTAAGAAATTTTTGTTGAATTATTCTTTGAGATATTACATAAATTATGTAAAATATTTCGCAGTTCACATAAGACTTAAATACCGAGCGATTCTGTTTGCAATACTCATATTCAATAATAATAATAATAAATAAATAACAATAAAGATGATAAATAAAATAAAACGCTTGGTTTTATTAAAAAACTAGCCGCCTTTGGCGACCAGCCGGTTCGCCAGTATTACCGCTCGCTACAATGTTCAATTAATTATTTTAAGTAAGTGGTCTCTTAAAGGATTCTCAAACAAAACATTTTTAATCTTCAAATTTTGATAGTCATACCAAACTTATACTGTTTATATCGTTTCGTTCAATTTAGTATATATATTTTGCTAATTTGTTGCCATTTCCGGTAAAACTTCAACTTTAATTTAAAATGTAAATGACGAAATTGCAATTAATATTAAGATATTTTTTAATAAAACCAAACGCTTTATTTTATTTATCATCTTTATTTTTATTTATTAATTATTATTATTATTGAATATGAGTATTGCAAACAGAATCTCTAGGTATTTAAGTCTTATGTTAAATACAAAATATTTTTCATAGTTTATGTAATATCTCAAACAATAATTCAGCAAAAATTTCTGAGATTCAGTATAAAATTCAGTTTTTAATTTTGCTTTCAAAAGGATTCAAATGAAATCAATAATTATATTTTGTTCCTGCCCATAAATATATTTCAAAAATTATGAAGTCTAAATTTAATGCAGTAAGGTATCATATTCTGATAAATATTCTGGACACACCAAATTTTAAATAAATGAATGAATGTTTCTATTTTCCACGATCAACTAAGACTTATTTATGAAGTTTTAAATGTTAAAAATTTAGAAAAACTCACCATTTTAATAATCTTAGGCCAATTAATCTTGAGAAACCTGCGCGCTGATCCGCGTATTTTCTTTGAAGCGATCGATGGAAAATCTAAAATAATTCTTTTTTTATTGAATAGTGATATTCAAATCTTCATAAATCAGTCAGTTTAAGTGATTAGAAATTAACTCTTAAAAGTCAGTGATTTAGTTGATTGGAAATTAATTCTATGACCACCATAAAATCTGTGTTTTCTCTTGTGGTGTATGCATTCTCCTTAATATCCGCTCGAATAAAACATCACATACAAAAGTACTACATAGAACAAAAACACATCAAAAGTAAACATAACATTTCAATAGTTGCCAAAAATAAAAGAGAAAAAAATGCAATTAATAAGCAGACGATATTTAGAAAAGTACAGATATTTAGACTGGAAAATGAAATTATCTGAAATTAAAAACACGCGCAGACGATATTTACAAAAGTAAAAATATTCAAACCTGAAAAGGAAAATATATGAGTTATTCCATCAATAAATGTCATAAGTTTGTTTACATCTTCATTATTTTATGAGTCATTAAATATAAAAATATATCCGGGACTGAATAAACACCCTGTATGGAGAGTGTAAAAGATCATAAAATAATTTTTCTTGAATTTATTTTTTAGAAAAAATAATATTTCATATTTGTTTCTTTTCCTACAGACACATGCCGAAAATTATATTTTTGCAGATTTCATTTCCAAAAAGATTTAATTTATTTTCAGTTAGAACTTTAATCAATGTGATGGCAACACTTTGAAAAAAGCTATTTTTTTCCCATGAATGCGAAACGTGCTTAATCTTTATTTTTATTTTTGACGAAAAAAATTATTGAAAAACATAGTTAAAATATTTATTTAAAAATTCATTAAAAATAGAAATTTAATTTTAAAGTTAAAACATTGGTATCATTTAAAAGATAAATTTTTTATCTTTAACTTCATGTAAAAATCTTTTTTGTGCGGTAATATTTTAGGCAGTTATAGCAGAAACACATTAACATTTCGCTTAATTTTTAAATAAATACAATTCTAGTTAAAAATTCGAAAAAATAACCCCCAGGTGCACATTCCCGGCCTCCAAGGTATACACGTGCCAAATTTGGTAGCTGTAGGTCGAATGGTCTGATCTGTAGAGCGCCAACACACACACACACACACACATTGAGCTTTATTATAAGTATAGATATCTTTATATTAATTGCAATTTCATCATTTTCACTTTAAATTAAAGTTGAAGTTTTACCGGAAATGACAACAAATTAGGAAAATATATATAGTAAATTGAACGAAACGATCTAAACAACAGTATAAGTTTGGTATGACTATCAAAATTTGAAGATTAAATATGTTTTGTTTGAGAAGATATTAAGAGAAACGTTATTTGAAATATTTAATTGAAAATTGTAACGAGCGGTAATACTGGCGAACCGGCTGATCGCCAAATGCGGCTAGTTTTAAACAAAGAAAACTAATTTTTCTCCTTAAGTTATAAATTCATAAGCTCCCAATTAGGGAATTTTGAAATTTTCATATACCCCTCGGTATGAAAATATATTTGTTACGCCTAACAATTTACTTTCATTGTATATATGTAGGACTCAGGAATCACTACTATTTAGAATCACGCACATTTAATTACATTTAGGACGAACAATTACATTAACATAAAAGAAATGAACATTAAATAGATTTCGTCGAATACGTCGCAGGATTAATTCACATGTGCCATCTCGTCTTTCGTCCAGAGACCCGTCTCGTCTCACGCGTCTTGACTTTCGTTCAGACTCATCTCGTCTCGTCTGCACTCCGTCTTACAAGCCTCAACGCCTGTTGGCCAGCAGATGGCGCTCGTTATCAGGCGTTCGTCACTACATATATTATATGAGTCAATGTTGTGTTTTCTGTGTTTCGTTTCTTATCTCATATTAACATGCCGGCAAATTTGAATTTCTTCTAAAAGTTAAACGGAGCAGAATTGTCAGATTTAAAGTATTTCATTTTTGGTTTCTTTTTAGATTAAAACGGAATACCATATATTAATATGTAATTTAGAGGATATAGTAACAATCTATTACTTATTAAATATCTTTAATTAAAATGATTTTATTGATCCTTTTAAAACAACCGCTTTTTTTAAATTTTTAAATATTTTCAAAACAAAATATAATTTAAATATAATTATATACGCACACAGTATCTTGTGCATGTATGTAACGTATCCGGCCAAAAATTAAAAAAAATATTGATAGTAACTTTATTATATAAGTACAATTTTACAATTTTCCAAAATGCAGAAATATACGAAAGTTTTAAAAAAAATTTTGAGACACAAAAAATAATCAAACTAAAGATATGAAAACAAACAACATCTACAGTTCTTTATGATACAAATTGTTAATCGATACTTTTAAAACTTCCTTTTAAAATTCTACTAGTTCGTTGTTAGAGCAGCTGTTTTATGTAATTTTGCTTTTCAACATTAAAAACAATATATTTCATTTAATCCGGAAACATTTCCTTCACTTCAATTGAAATTGAGTAGCAAGCTGAGATTAATTTTTAGACTTCTTGAAAATTTGCTTCTCCGAATTTCTTTCTACTCAAATTATTACAATTTTTTTAAATAATTTTCATTTTATTTATTACTTACTTCTTCTATATTCAATCTCTTATCTTAAACAATAAATGTGCGCATTTAGGATAAAACCAGGGCAGATTTTTAAGATAAGAAGTATGATATACATACATATACCGCTACAATTAATTTTATCTATACAATCACTTTTGGCCTGAGTTAAACAGAGACTAATATGAGTATTCAAATTGTAAATAACTGATTTGCTTTTTGTTTTCAATAATATTTAAAAAAAGCATTTAAAATATTTATTAGATGATTATCTTCAATGATTTGATAGCGATTTAAATCATCGTTTTATCATCATAATGCTGAAGTTGGTTTCTCAACTTCAACAAATATCTTCGAAGCCTAGTGAACTTGTGGATGTTAATTTTGTCAAACTTCAGACGTTCATCATCGCTGTAGGATGTCTAGAAAATATGAAAGCTGATTCTTGTTGTTTCTTGACATTTTGCTTCTACTCAAATTAGTGAATAGAGACGCGATCCATAATTTGCAAATTTGGCATGAATTCCTATTTTAACCACATTTTATGCTATCGTTTGGGAATAATCATTTCTCAAGAAACACATTATTAAATTCTCAAAGATAGATATACCTTATTCATTTCCATTAAAAAACATCACGAATGTTTATTTTCGTATATGTATCATTATAAACAAATTGATTATAAGAGATTAACACTATTTATATCTAATTTTTTTAATAAATAGCCACTTTTAACGAGCAGTAGCTCCCAAGGAATATTGGATTTGTTTCATTTCAATTAAATATCTTATGCATAATCTGATATCCATGATTACTTAAAAAGGTAATTTTAAACATAACATAGTGTTAAACATTAAATTTGTTATTTTAATAGCCTTACATTTCTTGTGTTTACTGTGAACGTAGAACATCCAGTTTGTTCTTTGGCATGATTTAATCATACATTTGATGCAATTTGGCCAGAAAATTGATTTTTTTCCCATCAAAATTCAAACTTATACAACCAGCGACATCATAGAGCTATTAGAAACGTAACTCTCCGAGTCATTCTGTCTTCAATTTCTTATCCTTATAATAATAAAATAATTTAATTTTAATTAATAAATTTAACAATTAAATTTTTGATGAAACAATGTTAATGGCTTAAATTTCAATTAGTTCATCAATGAAATGTATAGTAAAAATAACCTTAAAATGCATATTTTAAATTTTTCAATTCATGATGAAACTTCTGGAGAATTAATTTTGTATCCTGAAAAATGCATTTTTTTTAAAAATTTCGAAATGATGTTAGAAATATTTGTTTGAAATAGTATTATCGAAAATTATTGGATAAAAATTTCTAATTGTCTCTTAATTTCTTATTAATTTAAATTCTACTAAAGATTTCAGAAACTGAAATGTTCCGAAGTGCATATTCCCCTTCTTCAAAGTATCTACTTACCAAATTTTGTTCTTCTAGTTCAAATAGTTTGCATTGCAGAGAGCCAAAAATGCATGTATACAGAAACACACAAAGAGAGTGTGAGAAATATTAATTCTGCTTTATTATATGTAAATATTTCTTTGAATTTATTTAACATGAAAGATTACATCACGCGGATCATTTGAATGGACATGTATATTATTCGAAAGTATATACTTACACTTTGTAACAGACACTTCGTTATTGCATTGCTTTCAATCAACATAATCTTTATTGATTAGATCGATATGGAATGCCAATCTATAGAAAGGCGTAATTTTCAAACAGAAAGCATTTGAATGGAAGTCCACGAAAATGCTTTCAGTCCACGTACGAATCATTCGGCAATTTACAAATGTGACATGGCTGATTAACCAGAGATTATATGCTTAAATGTTGCCCCTAGTGAACCACGGAACATTTCTAAATGACGTACATTAGAAAATACGTAAACCATCTGGGATTAATTTAATCTGCTTATGGAGAACCGTGATTTGCTCTGCCTGTCCAGGGTTTTATTCCTCTTCAATACTGTTGTGGATTATGCAGTCTATACATTAATCATGACTTCGACGAACAGCACACTTACAGTTAATGCTTAAGGTATATTCATGGAATCCTAACATTTTATGAAAGGAATATTTAATTTAAGCTTCTTGAATAAGGATGAGAATTTTGATTAAATAGACATTCTGAATTTAAATTTGGATATTTATGGATGTCTATTTTTAGTCATATTTCTCTAATGAATTCTTGAATAAATGTTATTGTATTGCGTGAGCAAAACTAATAAATAAGGCTTCTTCTCCTTGCGTACAGCTGATCACATCGCCACCACTAAATAAATAAGGCTATGTATATTTTCAAATGAAAGAATGCTGTAAAAAACATCTACTAAAGATTAATGTTCTAGTTTGTTTATTGTTATTTTTTTTGTTTTTTTTTTCATTTGCTCTCTGAAATGTACGTACTTTTCATGACAAATATTTTTGACAAAATGTTTAAGTGTGCCTTAAGTATTTTGCAAAGAATTTTACATTCCAATAGCAATATAGTACAAATTAAGGAATTGTTGAAAAATGGAAATGCAGATAGACTTTAATCAAAATTTTCTATTACAAATGGACGTTAAAAACAAAATTATAAATTCGTCATTTCATTTCAAAATGTGATATTTTCTATATGTTTGCTCAGTTTGTTTTTATTTTATTATATATTACTCCAATTAGTAGGATTTTAATGTTTAGCGCTTGTCTTATTTCAAAATAACAGCAGTGATTCTGAATACGCTGCTTGAAAAATTTCGCATGCTAATATTTTTACATTTTTAAATTGGATTTTATCCTTAATTTAAACAAGCTTTTGTGTTTTTCTCTTTTGGCCTTTTGCTACATCGCCATTGATTACTATGAATCCTTTTGCTTGAAACTATTTATTGGATTGGATAAAAATCACTTGTTTGGCGCAGTATAACGTAAATGCTGGTTCTTGTGCCATAAAATTTCAGACAAACCTATTATCAGAGAACTGATAAATATAACCTGTGAAAAAAATAGTAAAAGAATACAAATCTTCAACGCTTCAAAAAACAGTACTTAACTCCAGTGCGTTGTTTAAGAGCTCAAAAAATCATTCTGCATGTTTCTAAATTCTTTAAGGGATGTATGGGATGTCTGATTTGGGTACACATTATAGGATGAGTAGCAACTATTGAAGTTTTAGTGTCTACGAAAATTAGTTAGTGAATATAAACTACAGATATATTTCTTAAAAAGAAAAATCGAAATAATATTATGAATATTCTATCCATTTAGATCATTTAAGGTAAATAAAACATAAATAATATTTCTGATTTCTTTAATTATATCTTGCTACTAAGAGACATAAAAATTGTATAATATATAATGAGTAGCAGATCACTGTTAAGAAAAAAACACTATTTTTTTTCACACATTAAGATAAAAGTGAAGAATGGATAGGAAGAAATGGCATGTCTTTCATAAAATATGCCTTATTTGATATTTTGTTCAAAATATGCTGAAATATTTGGCACGCAGCTATGGTATATTTTATTATTTCAGTATTACAGCTCATATATTCGTAAGCATACATTTTTGGATAAAAATGTTTATTGTATAAAAAAGAGGTTTTATGATAATGGCAATTCTGCCATTATAGTGTTAATGAGGTACCGAAAGTGGTCCACTGGGGAATGATTTTCTCTATAAAAGAGTTTGTATGATCGATCATACTTCATAAGAAGTTAATGGCTAAGAGCTATCAACACTGGCTCTTAAGGACAGTCTCGAAGAGTCATGTGTTGGATCTATCAGGAGTTTTTGAGGATTTGTGTCTTAGTCATAATTTACTTTAGATTTAAATTTTCTAATAATAGCTGAAAATTATTATCAAACTGGCCACTATAGTGATATTATGTCCATAGGAATGAATCAAAGGAAATGATTTTAACTCCAGAATTATTCATATGAAGAATTAGGTTTCTAAAGTAGATCTAATTAATAATAGTCATAAAATGCCTTTGAGGACAGTCTATTAGAGAATACTCTGTGCATGATATCTGTGCATTTTTTCAATGATATTATCTTTTTTAATGAGTGATATCTTTGATTCTGAAATAAGGGAATTTATAGGTACTCATTTGCAAAAAAATTTTAAGTTTTTGAACTAATCAATCAGTACTTTAAAAACTATTTTTAATGTTATTACATGTTGGCTAACAATATTTTTTGTTTAATTCAAATTAGTGGTCTACCTGTCACCAAAAGAAAACAAAATGTTCTGTTCAAATTCCAAGGAATGCACAGAAAGTTAATCTTTTGTGGGTAAATGTAGCACTTTATATTATTGATGAACAAGAATGCATTCGAATTGCTGTTGCCAGAGTGTATAAATAAAATTCTAATAGAAAATTTTAGAAGCAAAGACGATTAACAATTTCTATCATAAAAACTAATTATTTAGTGTTTTTTTTTTCAAGTTTTTTGATGTTGAGCTTATTGTTTAATTTTCTCTTAAAATGAATTTTTAACCTTTCTGAAACTTCAGAAATTATTGACAATTTTTGCGGTACTTATATATCAAATATTTTAAATTTAAGAAGAAAATCTGCTGTCGACGGTTTTTAAAATCGTCTGCTTCATTGATGTTTTGATTTTCATTAATGTTTTAATATTAATTGAACATTTCAGACTATAAAAGGATTTTTTTATTAGTGCAGTAAATAGTCAGATATAGTATTGCAAATAAATATGGCAACATCTATAAAAATATTAATATTTTTTTAGAAAAAAAAATTTTGTATGTCAAAAGAATTACACGTGAAAGGATTTTATTCCTGTGAATATCTGGGCGCATCTTCTACAGAAAATAATAAATCGCAATTAGAAATGGTATAGATTCATCTCATATATTCACAAATATAACCTTGCTATTAATTTTATCCGTTCTGTTCGGAACATAAGTGTGCAAAATAATAAAAGAATCATTATTGTAAATTCGTACAGCTGATAGTTGATCTTAAAATTTATAAATTATCATTTAATATTATTTCTCTTTTGAAAAAATTATTCCAAGAATTTACTGATGAATAATATTTTTAAATTTAATTGCATCACATTTTATATTATTATTTAGTAATTTTGTAAATTTTCAATGTAATCACTTTTGCCAAAGATAGAATGAAACACATGCTATTAATGTCACAATATGGTCAAACTGCAGTAAAAATTAATGAAAAAAATTCTTCCAATTTCAGTGATTTGCCAGATTTAGCAAAAAAAAAATAATAAATCCGTGAATATATAACACAAAAATATTTTTCATATAAAATAACAAATGATTTTAATACAAATAAAAATGGAGAAATTTCTGAAATATTATTTTTATTCTTAAAATTATATCCAAGTTCCATTAATTAAAATAAATACAAATAGTGTTTCATTTCTTAAATGATCTGGGTTCAAAATGGAATGATATGTCTAGAAAAATGTAAAAAAAAAAAAAAAAAAAAAAAAAAAAAAAAAAAAAAAAAAAAAAAACCTCAATTTTTGCTTTATATTAATTTTATTAATAATCAGTATTTTTCTTTGAAATGAAATTTAATGTACAATGGCTCAAAAAATTGAGAGTACACCTTACTTTTACTTGATAAATCCGACTTTCAATATAAATAACGCATTACCGGTAAATGCAAACAAGCTTTTAGTTTTACCCTTAACAAATGGTTTAATTTAGAGTAAAAACCAAGAAAATTTTACCAAAAACTTCTAAATTGAAAAATTTCAGACGTATTTTAAATATGTATAAGCAAAATTTTGCCTAAAAAAATTGAGAATACACCAATGAAATTCTTGTAATGTCATGCATAGAAAGAACTTGCCAGTATTTAGTTGCATGTCTTTTGGCTTTTATAATGGCCTCTGAACGTCATGGTATCAATTTAGGGGTTTCTGAAGATATTTTACCCCATTCTTCTTGCACCACTTGTTTTAAATCTGTTTTGTTTCTAATTTTGTGTTTTCGAACACTGCTTCGAGTGTGGCCCATAGATATTCAATGGTATGGATGTCGGTGTACTGTGGTGGTGTGGGTAACTGCTGTTTACAATGAAAATGGCACCATATTTTGACGTTACGTGCATTATGTTTGGGGTCGTTGTCCTACTGAAAAATGAAATTTCCATCTAAACCCAAATTTTTGGCACTTTCCTTGAGATTTCTGCGAAGTATATCCAAGTAAATCATATCGTTTATAATGCCATCTATAAAAATTAAATTTCCTACCCCGGATGAAGCTATGCAACCTCAAATCATGACGGAGTCACCATCATGTTTAACTGGAGGACGTAAATTTTTTGAATCCAAAGCAGTATTAGGCTTTTTCCATACAGTACGATGGCTGTCACTGCCAAAATTATTGAGTTTTACTTCATTAACAAATATTGCTTTTTTCTAAAGGTTATTGATCCTCAATTGATGAATTTTGATCCTCAATTGATGAACTTCAAATGCTTTTTCTGAATTTGCAAGCTGATAAATGGTTTCTCTCTAACAATGCGATTTTTATATCCCGCTTGTCTAATGACATTTCGCACAGTTTCAGTACTTATACTTTTGCCTATTATTTGAAAAATGTCTGCAACTAGTTAGATGAACCCTATGGTCGCAGCAATCTAAAAGAAAGTATTAAAAACTTGGGATTAGATGGAAATTCCATTTTCCAGCAGGACAATGACCCCAAACAGAAGGCATGTAACGTCAAAATATGGTGTCTTTTTCATTGTAAACAGTAATTACACACACCACCACAGTACCCCCGACATCAATGCCATTGAATATTCGTAGGCCATACTCGAAAAAGTGTTTCAAAAACACAAAGATAGAAACAAAACCCATTTAAAAGAAGTGTTGCAAGAAGAATGGGGAAAAATATCTTCAAATTTCACCAAAAATTGGTCGAATCGGTACCATGACTTTCAGAGGCCATTATAAGAGCCAAAAGACATGCAACTTTATAGTGACACTTTGTTTCTATGCTTGATATTGCAAATATTTCATTGGTGTATTCTCAATTTTTTTAAGTAAATTTCTGCGTTTGTTTATCTAAAATGCTTCTGAAACTTTTCAATTTAGAAGTTTTTGGTTGATATTTCGTTATTTTTACTCAAAATTAAACCATTTGTTATGTGTAAAAATAAAAACATGTTTGCACTGCCCGGTAATGTGTAATTTATATTAAAAATCGGATTTATCAAGTAAAAGAAAGGTGTACTCTCAATTTTTTGAGCCACTGTATTTCAATATTTCTGTTTAGTTTGATGATTTACCTTTGAAATGCTTGTATATCCAATCTTATAAATGGATTTGAAATAACATAAAGAATATGAAGCACTTTTTTTAAAACTGACAATTAACTTGTTAACTGAGATTAAATAAATTATTTACTTTTTACATTCTATCTTTTATCTTCATTTCTAGAAGCTGAATCGCCTAGTCTTTGTGTCTCAGTAATAAAGTAACTCAAGTGAAAATTTATATTTAAATTTATAAAAGAGTTTCCCGAATTGATAGAAATCTTCAATTAATTAAAAGTTCATGTTCCCTTAGCTTCTTGTTTGGCGATTGTAATAGACAGCCATATTGCACATAAGTCTGAAGCCTGAAGTTTCATATTTGCGATGAAATTCCTTTGTTTTCTGAAACACCTTTTGCACCGTTAAGGATTTGTTTAGAGAGATAGAAGATGTAGTTCAATATTGTTATTAAAATTATAATTTTAAGTGCTAAAATTCCAAATTTCGTAATTCAATCTTAAAAGTCTTCACTGTGAAAATTGCAATTTACTTTTTGTAAATAGAAAGAAAAAATATAGAAAAACTGTGTTTTTTTTACTTGAAAAAAAAGTTATGTCTCTAAGGTCCATAAATCTGAGTTAAACTGAATAAATGGAATTTTGAAATTATGACAGACCATCCAGAAGAAATTTTTAATATAAAAAAGACACTTTAAAAAGAAATCATCAATATAAATTCAGAGAGTAGCACACTTAATTCTTAATAATTACTGTTTTATTTTTAATTCCTTTGTATAATTTTTTCATTTGTTTTTATACAGCTTCATTTTGAATCTCGAACAGCAAATATTCGTCATGAAATATTTCTTCAGATGCTGTAGAATCACTGCAATATAAGACATTGTCCTTTTAATGTATATATAATGTGAATCAGAAACACAGTGTGTATAATATTTCTTCATGTAGGTTGCCATCTAAATATATATCTTAACTTCAGCATAATTGCAGTTACATTCATTAAAGTTGTGTCAGTATAGTAAAATGAGTATGAGCCATGAGACAGGGGACGGGTTTAGTGTTCCATGACGGCAATCAGAGGAACTGGTGTTATTTTCTTAGACACAGTATAAGATGCTGAAAACAAAATAGCTATAAAGCATTTTAGATATAGTGGTATAAAAAGAAAACATTGTGCATATTAATTCTAAAAAGAGAATACTTATATAGTACATGAGTTTGTCGGAGATTTTTAACACTAAGGCCTCATGAAATGTAGACGAGAGTAGAAGTATGTCGTCAGCATAGATGATCTAATATATTTCAGGAATAATTTATGGTTTCAACATGATGGGAATTCTCCGCGCAAGACATCAAATGCGATTGGCGGTGACACTGCAGCAATAAATAATCGGATGTGGTTTCCAAATCGCTGTCTCCACGCTCATTTGTCCTGAGAGCATTTTCTTGTAGGAATGCCTCTAACAGCAGGTGTATGCGACCTCTTCGCTAGCGCGGCAGTCTCCAATGCGTTTACTGAAGGTTTAGCTCATGTTACTTCATAAAATATGGAAACGTTCAAATGTGCTTGTAATAAGCAGAAAGCAATCTGAGAATGAAAAGAAAGCCATCTTAAGAAAACTGACTTTCTTTCTCTTTTTTAAAAATATGTTTCATAATGTGATAATTTTCAGGATCAGGAACAAAATATGTGCATTTTAATATTTATGGTTTTAAAATTTATTCTCCCAAGGTATCTATTGTTTTTGCAACAAATAAATAATGATGTTTCATACCTTAATACTGGTTAGAGAAGAAATTTAGAAAAGATTGTTGGCTTAAGCTTTTCTTAAAATCACAATTCAAAGTATTGAGGTCTATTTTAAAATATCAATCACTTACTTTAAATATTGTGATAATTTAATAAAAAATTTCAAAATCTTTTGTAGCTTTTAAAGACTTTTGGGAGTATATTCAAATATTTGTGCGTCAATATATAAGATTTTCAGATCTAATGAAAATCTGAGATTGGAATGGCAATACTCTATGACTGATAGAGAAGAATAATTATGAACTTTAATGATATATTTTTTGATGTTACATTCTTTCCGCATAACAATTGTTTTTTAGAAATTTCCTATTTATAAATAATTATATGTAATTGAAGTACATTTTTTTATTTCAGAAGAAGATTATAAGTTAAGGTCGGAATTACAACACTTTTAGATTAGGATCAGTTTGAATAAGACTGAACAGAATACATGCTGGTCATTGAGATATTAAATATTTAAACAGAGCTAAATATTTTCAAAAATAAAAATAAAAATCACAAATTTTACGCGTCTGCATATTTTATATCAATTTTTCTTTTTATTTTGTTTGCTCGTTTGTATAAAATTTGTACCATAGAAATATGTGTGAAGTAGTTTTTCTATAAAATATGTGCAAAGCTACATATTTTACAGAAAAACTGTCACTGGTATTATTTATTTTCTACGAATGACATTTCACTTGCATTTCTTGAAATCATGGGAATTTATCATAAATCAATATGAAATTTAAGATGTTTCCTAATTTTTTTCTAATAAATATTTTTGAATAACTTTGTCTTCTTAAGTAATAAAATATTCTTTTAAGAGTAACGATGCTGCTTTAAACTGTGATTATCTTGAAATAGTTGTTATGGATTAATAAGATGATTTATTTATTTATTTTGTTTTTTTTTACAATTTTAATCTTTTTTATTTATTTGACACTTTGTTTTTTTTTTATGTATTTAATGACAATATTTACATAAATCTTCTCATATGACCATAGGAAGTATAGACAAAACAATTTTACAAAGAAATATGAATTTAAAGATGGATTTAAAATGTTTTCTGTGTATAAAAAAATTCATTTTAAATTTGATTTTATTAATTCATGTTCTAAAGATTATAAGAAGTTGCTTACAACCAACTTAAATACCTGTATTACACAATATAGTATATTTTTGTTATTGTTTTATCATCCTTATATTGTGGAAAACTATTTGACGCTTTTTAATAGAAGGGAATTCTTGTTATTTTGTCATTTTTTTTAACATTAAGTTCACAAGAAGTGAAAAAAGGTGCCATTTTAAAACATGCTTAAGTTGGTTTAGTAATAAATTTTTTTTTTTTTTTTGATTAACGAAATTTTAATAATGCTTCCTGAACAATATCCAATGATTGTTTTTATTTTAACTACGCATCATCATTGATAGGTGACTTTTTGACTTTTCATTGACTTTGACGATTATTTTCATTTCACATATTCATATTTGCGCATTGTTACCTATTTCTCTTCTTTGAACAAATCGTCCCATAATTTAAGCTTATCTGTGAAATGTGTTAAATTATCATATTTTAACCAATGCTATGATTAAAAAAAATATGGTAAAATACTAAATTTAAAAATAAAATGCTATTTGATCCAGTTGTTAAAAAAATGTACCTTGCATTCAGACATATATTTCTACACATTATCCACGTTATTTCTTTTAACCCATAACTGGAGACGGGAGTGAAAATAATTCCACATTGTTTATTAGCTCCGATTATTCTGTGGTATTTTGTTCTTGATTGCAATCATCTCCTCCGTACTTTAAAATTGCTCTTTAAGCAGTATATTGGTAAAGTTTAAGTATGAACACGTGCGTATAACCAAGTTATTTTTTTTCAAAGCTTTTGTTGCTATTTATAGGGTCACTGATACCACGTCTCTGAAAATGCTTTTAATTTGAATATTGGAAAACGAATAAAGAAATATTCTTAAAATAATATTTTAAAATATTTTTCATTTTTTGTTAAATTCTAACAATTATTAAAATAAGTTTAATTCCGTAATATCTAAACGAAGTAAATACTCATTAAAAGATTGTTTAAGTTTTCCTTATAACATCTTTACAACATTTAATATTATATCATTTAACATTTTTAAAATTAATATTTTTAATACTTTTGGAAAATATATGATATCCAGAATGTATTTTATTTCCAAAACAAATTCCAATGCTGCTCACAAAATAATAATAATAATTAATGGAGTTATCTTGACTCCTTGTCTCTGGCCACGTGAGGAAATCCATGTCTCCATTTACGGGTTAAATTAATATTTTCATATAAAATATTTTAATTAGTCTCTTATCATTAATGTCAAAACTAAAACTCATTAATCGACATGAGCAAAAATACAATGAATTTCACTCTTTCAAAAATTTCCCTTTACCATTTGAATATCGAATATTACTTTGTTATAAATTATTCCAAAACAATCTAATTTATTTTTCAGCGATTAGAATTAAAGACAGAACTATGCGAAATGAAATTTTCCAGAATGATTCATTCGCAAATACAGTTCCGTTCACAATGACTAACTTTCCTCTCTTTAATTGCTTAGCAATTTCATCCCACGTATGATTACTGAACTAAATATCCAGTTTTAATCAATATGCCAGACAATTTATTTTGAAAGCTATGAACTTTCAAGCATAATTTGATCATTGAAAGTACTAGCTAACATTTCGGTGTTTCTGATTGCTTCTAAAGTTGGTGAAATGTATCGATTAATCATTGTAAAAGTGCCCATAACTCTAAAATCTTATTAAAGAAAGGATCAGTATTGGATACATATTTAGGCCCTAATAATTATATATTTTAATTTCAGGTAGAATGACGAATATAATTGTATTTTATTCGGATAAATGTAATATTTCGAATTGAATATTTGATTGGGAATGCATTTTTGATGAAATTGTAATAGTTAAAGCATATAAAAAATTTGTTTATACAGTTACTAAATTTTCATAGGTTGTAGCATAAAAGTGTGCATTAAACTAATATACAAGCTCTTAATGGATCAAACTAAGAACGCTGATTTTATTACTTCGGAACATTTAAATAACTAAAATTTATTTAATATCCATTCTGTCCTTTGAGAAAAAACACAAGTCATTTGGTTAAATTCTCTAAAAATTTTAATAACATTTTGTCAGTGAAATTTTTTTGGGTTATTTCATAGAATGGAGAATTAAATTTAAAAATTTGGATGCTACCTGCAATTATTCTTATGTATAAAGCTCTTGGGAAATCAAATACAGTAGTTTATTATGTTTAAATAAAAACTATTATCATTCTTCCGTTCAAACTGGCTACCTAACAGAAAATCTTAAATGCATTGTTGAAAAAAATATTCAGTGACTGCGATGAATATTTTTAATGCTAGAACTGTCGATGTTATATATATACCTACTTTTAGCACATCCGCCTAATTGGTGGGTTTTTGACCATCATGGCTTTCATTGTAACTTTTGACTTAGTTTATGTAAATAAAAGAATATAATTTAACAAAAACAACATTTAATATAATAAATTATTAATAAAAAAAAGAAGTTTGATAATGATTGCGTCAAGATTACATTTACCATTTTGAGTTTTTTTTTCTTTTTTCCATAAACTGAATCATAGTCGGAATAAAATAGATCCCATTATAATGACTCCCAAAACCTTTGGATAAATCATTATAATCTCATATGAAAAATGTAATTCAAATTTTTCCTGGAAATATCTAAAAGCGATGCATAAATGAATGTAAATATGTATTGATGCTCATTATTGCATAGATAATCTATAAAATATCAGACACCTTGAAATTTCTAAAGCCGTCATTTTGACGATTCTTAGTATAAATAGGTATAAGTTATTCTGTTTTCGGAAGTTAAAATGGCTGAGTGGAAATTGACTAGGAATATGCAATTGCTCATATATTAAAAGTTGTCATAAAAATTTAGAACAAAACATAAATTATATCAAAATTTTTTAGCATAAAATTTGAAAACCGTCAAAATGACGGTATTGATAGTTCTAAATTTAATTCATTTATATTATTGATATAAATATAATACTGGCTTTTAAAAAAGCAAACTTTTTGTGCAATTTAAATTGTCAGAAAATTTATGCTTCTATGAATAAAAAGTAGTTTCCCAAAAAATAATTATTTGAAGTAACACCATATTTATTAGCCATGAAATGAGATACATGTCTGTAAAAATATTTAACATTTTATATTGAGATGTTACATCACAGTTAAAAACTTTAAATGTGCATTTCATAAATTCATACAAAATTTTATAAAGTCTTGCTTATGATGTTAAATTACTGAATATTTTCCTCTTTTGACTATTTCCAGCTATGTTTCTCTGTACCATTTTTTTAAGTCATAGCTCTCTTCCAAAGATAAAGTGCTCATCGTTTGCTGAAGAAATGGGCGATTATTTTATCCTCAGCACCCATTGTAAGAAAAGAAAGTTCTTAATTACGACCATCTATTCCAAACCTATAAAAAAATCAAATAATTAATGTATCTCTCATAATTGTCATTTTCATAAATGTATTAAGGATATTATCATTGTTAAAATCAAACAATTAATGACCTATAATAATTCAATAAAAACGATTTATCAATACAAAATAAAAACCACAAAACTCTTTTTTAAGCTTTTATGTAACACTTATTTATTATTTATCAAAAGTAATATTATTTGTAAAAATATTTTTTTTTATGTGAAAGGGAATTGCTGTTGTAAATTATGCATTTTGAATATTCTTCAAATATTTTTTTCCTTCTGTACTTTTCTCATTAGTACTTTACATATGAAAACCCCTTGTCCTCATTAACCTCTTACCACAGTGCACTGTAACTTTTAATCATAAATAGAAGCCTTTGGAGACTACTTGTTTCACCATGAATAATATCAATGTAGAATCTCAATAAAATCTCTATTGCATAACCTGTTCATGCTCATATTAACGAAATACTTATAAACATTGAATTATTAAATATATAAGGTTGTATATATTTTATCTTTCCCTGAACAAATTTCTGTTCAATCACTTGACATTCCAAAGAATGACTGAAATTATTCTTTTCAGGATTAATGAAAGACATTGATTTATCAAAAAATAAAAAAGGACATGAAATTCTCACTTCGCAGGATAATCGCCATTGATTTCTAAAGGATTCCATTTCAGTACTGAGGTAAATACGTTGACAGTAATATACATTTTTTAAAGATGTGAATTATAATTAATATTGTATATATATGAAAATCATAAAGAATATGAGAGTCAAAGGAGTGAGTGAATGTCCAGTGAAACGAATATGATATTTTCTTTTCTGCAAATTGAAACGTCTTACAAATTTTCTCAAAATATATACACTGAGTGGCCGAATTTTTATGAACACCCTGTCAGTACAGTGTTGGACGAACTTTAGACAGTAATACTGTTCACATTCTTCCTGGCATATATTCTGTTAGATGTTGGTAGATGGCAGGAGGAATTTGACCCCATATCCAATGAAATGCACTTTCCAATTCCTTCAGATTGGATGGCCTTGGATCCAGCTGTTTGATGCCCCTTTTGATCTCATCCTAAAAATTCACAATTGTAATGAGATCTGGAGATTGTGCAGGCCAAAGAAGGTAAGTAAAGTCAACGTCTTATTCTTAAAACCATCGGATGACAATACCAGCTGAAGGACAAGAAGCATTGTCTTGCTGAAAGTATCCATCCCCGGCAGGATACACTGTTAACATGACAGGTTGTACTTGATCTGAGAGAACACTTAAATACCCTAGGACATTGAGACGATGTTCCATAGTGATAAAAGGACCCAAAGAATGCCAAGAAAACATCTCCCAAAACATATATTGCCTCTACCAGCTTGAAGTGTTGTGCCAATGCAATTTGGGGTCCATGCTTTCGTGCTGGTTTCGCCATATCCGAACCCTGTCATCTGCATGGTGTAATTAACATCGCTATTCATAAGACAACATGACATTTTTCCGGTCATCTACTGTCCAATCCTTATACGCCTTGGCAAACTGGAGACGCCTGCTCTTGTTCAAGGCTGACAGCAGAGGCTTTTGAACAGGTCGTCTGCTCCCATAAACTATATGGTGTAATGTTCGCTGCATATTTCTTTCAGAGACGTTCGCAGTTGTTCCTTCATTAAGATGCTCCTCTATTTGACGTACTGTTGCTTTTCTGTTTTAGTGGACAACTCTGGCGAGTCTCCTTTCAGCTCAAGAATTTAGTAGCCTGTGACGACAACAAGCCTGACGTTGAGAGCTGGTTTTCTGCTTGGTAGTTCACTCTCTGTACACATTAATAACTGCTGCTCTCAAACACTACACAAGAGCAGCAGTTTTGCTGATACTGGTTCCGACGCTTCGAGCACCTACAAGCATCTCCCATTCAAACTCAGTTAAATCACGTTTTAGGCCCCTATCTCCGCAATTGATGGTTCACTTCCTTCTCATTCCCTTTTTGTAGCTATCCCGCCCTCTAGTGGCAACAGTGAAACACAATAGCTCATTTTGCATAAAGCTGTCAGGTGGTCATAATAATTTGGACACTCTGTGTATATATGTTACCGTGAAAGACCGAAATCTGTAGAATGTCGACACTTACCGGTGAATGTCATATACCAAATACCTCGGTGTAAGATTCAATATTTTATTATATTCTTATATATTTAGACCATCACCAGTGTATGTCGACAATCATCATGCACTGATGGTTAATGTTGAAAAAAACATTTCTTACGTTTTTAAATCATTTATTATTATTAAAACATATTAGGAATGATATATGTCAAAGGAGAAATCTATAGTAATTAAACTTAACAAACTATAGTAATTAAACTATTAAACTTAAATCTATAGTATTAAACTTAATTATGTGATTGACATTATACTATCTTATATTTTACAACAATGTAAACTGTTTTGGCAATGTAACATATTTACAACAATGTAAACTGTTTTGTAAACTGAATTGCAAAAGAGTCCCTTGCATTTAAAACTGCATTCAGTAGTGAAACATTTCTTTTCGCAATGAAGCGTGTATATCATTGCCCTCCACTTCTCGAATGAGCTGCAGCGGCTTCTCTCAGCGACATTTCTTGAGATGAAATCTCATCTATGAAAAGTAACTTTTCTTTACAAATTACAAACTGATTACGGGTATAAAGCTGCTTGAGGGTACAATTTTTGTTTGCTAATTTATAAAAGACGGAGTCTTCTATTCCAACAACAACTGCCCACACATTTCGTGTATCTGTACGACCATGGTCGACATCAGGGACTTGCATTCGCACAGTGGTATCACCTCTCCGTGGACATCAAATTCTCGTTTCGACCTCCACCAGAGCATGTCGATGACTGTCGACATACACCGGTGATAGTCCGAATATAATAAAATATTCGGTACTTCACCGGGATATTTGGTATAATATTGACATTCACCAATTTCGGACACTCACGGTAACATATATATATCCTTTTTTTCTTAAAATTTTAAATTGTTTATCTTTTAGATCTAGGAGATTGGGGGCAATAGAATGTGATAGTTCATCTGAATTCCGACTTATTACACCTTCGACGAAGTAATTTTTAAGCACTCGAATTATAAAAAGATATAAAGATTCTTGTTTTATTTATTTTGTATATGAATCTTCCTAATGACATCAATTCCATTATATACCGTTAAAACAATGACTATGCTGTTAACAATGACTATTATACATTTAACAGTTATTTCAGTGTTCCCTTTAGCCGAGTTATAATTGGTAGGGAACTAATCTTTCTTTCTTATTCTTCATGCAAACAGTGAAATAATACACAAACTGTCTTCTTTAACTTTACCATAAGTGAGAAACTCGGGAGATGAAGCATTTGATGAAGTCATGAAAGCTTGAATTTCATCGGAATAAAGAAAGCTACTGTTGAAAATTATCTAAAATAAGAATTAAAATGAAATTTAAAACTGAAAACTGGATCTATTCTTTTAAATTAAACAGGATCAGAATTGTTTCTGAAGTCAATATTGACATAATCATATGGCAACTAAGAATATGGCTATATAAATTATAAAGCGAAGTAAAAATTATTTTTGGAAAGAAATATTATAAATTTTTTTTCGGAAAAAGTCATAATTGCATTAATTTTTTTAAAATTAAAATTGCTTCTAGGTAGACATCGTTCCGTTTTCCCTAATATACATATGTTCAAAATTTGGAACAATATAATTGGTCAAATGATCTGATAATTAAAGCACTGGTACAAGAACATCCTTTCTAATTATTGGTAAATATATTATGGACTTAGGTTAACTTAAAATTGACTCGATATAAGATAGAATGTTTATGATTTTTTTTCCATAACTAATCTCCTTTAACGATAAGCTGGTTCGTCCGGATATTAGTTACATTTTATTTCAGTTAAATAGTTTAGATATAACTTTATAACATTTATTTCTTCAAAACCATGAGGCATTAAAAGCCATGTTATTTTAATTGCCTCATATGTGCTCTGTTAATTGTGTACATGAACTGTTCTAACAGAAATTATTCTCTTGATAACATAGAGCAATTAAAACCCTAAATCTGAAATTCATTTAATAAATACCGCAACATTGTAATATCACTCCTTTTTTCGTCTTACTACCTAGATATTAAATATAATCTTTCGTCTTTAGATTCCCGGAAGGGAAATTAAACCACTCTATTAAATATTTTATGAAACAGTGAAAAAGTATTCAGTTTCAGAGCAGCAATAAAATTTATTGATGAAAACCCACAAAAAAAATTTAGAATTGCCAAAATTCAGAAGGAGAAAAATTGTAAAACTATTAAAGTGGTGTCATTAAATAAGCATATTAATGATAAAAACAATTAAAAATTCAATTTATCTTAACACTATTTTCGGGCATCTTGGTAAACGCTAAAATGCAGATTAATCCCCGGTCAAATAAATTTCAAACAATTGTTTTCAAAAATATCGCTCTGAGTTGCAAATTTTCTCCGTCTGAGGAATACATGTGTCACGTTTGGTAATAATAAGTGAAATGGGTTAGCCAGTAAATGCACCAACATATATGCACAGACACATAATTATTCAACTTTATTATAAGTAGAGGTTAATATTAGTTCAATGTCAAAAAAGTGGGAAATTCAGATTAATTTAAACTGAAAACAACTACTCATTGTGATTGGTAACTTTAAATTAAACGGTAATTTACCGAAATTCTTAAAAAAAAAATTAAGTACTGACTTGTATAAAATAAAAATCAAATGAAGATATGTGTATAATGTCGGTTCTGGAGCTACAGCGAACTCATTTTGTTATTTGTTCTCCATATTCACCTAAAGACAAGAATGTTGTTTTCTCAAGTTGTCTAATTTGGAAAGTGTGATTTATTATTATTTTTTTTAATATTGCATTCTAGAAACTTTCCTTTCACTGTTACACAAATATCAATTACATTTGCTTTTGTTTTTAAAAATCTGATTGTAAAATAGAAAAAAAAAGCTTAAAATCCGATCAATCTGTCATAATCAGAAAACTTTTCAGACAATATCAAAAAAGTCAGTCTTGAGATAAACACTTCCAATTAAGCCTACATAAAAAATTAAACTCATTCGTTTATGTTGCTTTCCTATTCGTCTAATCGAACAAATTTCCCATTTCGCAGTATATTAGGGAAAAATAGTTTTTTCAAATAGTTATTTTCCTTTATTAATAGTTTGTTTTGTGTTTTCCATCACTCCCAAATAGCTTCCGCGTACCTCGAAATGGTCTGTCATACATCAAGTTGAAAGAAAATTCGCTGAGTTACCCAATTTTTCGTTCATAGACTTGGCACGAATAAATACTTTTTTTTGCAAACTAGTCATTACAGATATCCAACTATACGAGCATTATTTTTTCACATTATCACTGGCAAAAAATATATTGGATTTCATATTTTCTCTATAGCTAGTTTAAATATCCTGTTTTATAGTATTATCACTACTTATATGGTGCTTAGTCTACTTGCTATAGTTCAATAACGGTAGCATTTATACTGGTAAAAATTTTAACCCAAGGTTTTATTCCAAATCGACCTTATTTATGTCATTTTAAACGAAGCGTCAAAAGTCTGACATTGTGCTGTACGCTTCCCACATTTTGGCGAGTCGGCAAAAACTGCATCTAAGCATTTTGTGTATAAGACCAGCAATCATGGCGTTTAAATCGGAGGAAAAATATATCCATGAGGTTTTTATTGCTTTAATCACTTAAAAAGCTGATGTGACAACTTCAAACTTACTCCCACATGGAAAAAAAGTAATGTATTTTTTTTTAATTGTCAAGGATTATTTAAATACGACACCTCCAAAGAGAAAATTGTCGTTTAAACAAATGTAGAGCATAAAACTACATAAAACAAATATTGACTCTTATTAAAATTCTGATAATTTTCCGAATTCAAATCCGAAAGATGATGAAAATCAAAGAAATAATCAAAATAAATAAGATACGTATTTTTTTTAATTATCTGTAATGACATATGTTAGTGCGAAAGAGCCAGAGCGAAAATATGGTGGGAATGTTTGAGAAAGCGGAACAACCAAAAATATGATAGTTTCCGTGAATCCGGAAACTCTTTTACGAAGAATATATCTCATTCATCAACTAGATATTGTAATTGCATATTAAATATGGCCAAAGTAAGAAAATACGGGAAAAAATTAAAAAAATAAACTGTAAAAATAAGAAAACAAATGTTTTTTATTACCACCACTACAGATTTATCAACCATGCACAAATCTGTGATAATATATTTTAACCTCCCGCTTCTTCATCATCATTTGAGACGTCATCTTTTTTATATGAATAATAAAAAAAATAACTCAGCTGAGTGAATATTCATTTTTGAAAATGTTTTAAAGAAGCTACAGGAAGAGCGTTAGTGAATGAATATATTTTGCATTCCTCAAAGCTAGTTGAGCTTTCTAACACTGCTTTGCACATTTGAAGAATGTAGCATCAGTAGAAACTATTTAGTAAGTTCTTTAGTTCTGCTGGTGGTAGACACATCCTATTTCTTAATTCGCCAATTCCATTTCAGCTCTTTAACTAAATGCATTTGAACCTATCGCTTTAGCTTTACGCTTGGCATGCACTTGGAAATAGTGAAATCAAAGTAAAATTGGCTGTTGCAAGTAATTTTTCAGATAAATAAACATTTAAACCGTTCAAAATATGATGATCCTTACCTCCACGAAGAAGTTATCATGATGTTTTGTTCTGCATATATATATATATATATATATATATATATATATATATATATATAATATAATATATTGTCCAAGTGGGAATGCAAGTGGTATTGCAAGCGAAAGTATATTTATAACACAGGAAGTCAGCTTCTATCCTTGTCTATTTGTGCAAATCGTATAGAAATTGACAGAATGAAGAAAAAAGGGAATTCTTTTAAAGCATAAATGCTTACAACTGCTGATAGAGAGATGGAGAGTTATTTTTTAATTCAAGCTCCAAAAATAATTATTTATGGATGATTAAAATTATTTTCTTAATGAAAAGAGGAGTTCAATGTCTTTCTCTATTATTACAGTTTAATTATTTATTCAGCAGTAGAAATTCAATGGTGATAATAAAGTGACAATTGGATTTCTTTGTTATTAGCCATCCTTATAAACTTTCTTTTGTTACAAACATTGGAGAGAAATCAGTCTTTTATCCACATCGATATCATCAGTCCATTAAATACTATTTTCGATATTTTAGTCTCTTTGAACGTCTACAATGTTTAGCTGATTTGTAATTTTCAGTTGTAGATCTTCCGGCAATCCATCATCAAGTAACTTCTTGACTGTAACATTTTCCTTAATGCTTATGTGTTTGTCTGGAATTGCTAACCGCGAAAAACCAGGTACTTTCAAATTAGATGGGCTTATCCTTTCCTTAGTGATAGAGGATATAACCATACAAAGAATTTTGACCGAAATCATGATGAATAGCATGTAAGAAACAAATGCCACTTTTTCAAGCTATTTTAATTGAAGAGTGACAATTCATATTCTAAGCAATAAATGTCAGGTTTCTTTCAGAATTGAGATCCCAGGGAAAAAATTTCTAGATTCAGATATTTTTTCCCCCTCTTTTGGAGCGATGGCACTTGTTTATTTTATTATATAGCTCTTACATTTAATGGTTCATTTTATGGATGGTTGATATATAATTAAAATTTTTATTGGAAGTACGTCAATTTTAATGTATAGAATGAAGTCTATCCATGTATAGCATATTCATATTTTCCGCTTTTCATTCAACTTAAAAACAGTTGTTTTGCTTAATAATAGTTTACTTAAGTAAGATAAATATACTGTTTAGAAACTACATGGAATATATCTTTGATATGGACTTGAATTTATTAATCCTGATCAATTAAATCAAAGGCAATCGTAGTCAGAATGCTTTCAAATTTTTACATATTAGTACTTCTATTCTAGTATCGATACATTTATATATGCAAAAATATTTACTTTATGTGCATATACATATTTATTAAGAAATTTTTCTATGGTCATAAACGTCACCTTTCTAAAAAAGGATTTTTTTTTTTTTTTGAAAAATTCACACACACACACAAAACCCAATGCATTTCTTTAGAAAGACAAGGAAAAAAATTTCAAAACACAAGAATTTAAAGAAAAGGAATATTTATGCTTATACAACAACAAAAAAATATTATACAAATTTCTTTTTAGCTGAATTTAACGTTCTAAATTTTTATGCAAGTCCTTTCAAAATTAAATTTTTAAATAAGTTAGAACAACTGAATAATTTCCCTTTTTTTCCCAAGTAGCGGTCAAAGAAATAAAACTGAAGAAATAAAGCTATAAATATATTTTTTCCGATTTAAATTCCGCGATCGCCGGCGTATATTCATAGTGCTTATATGTAATTTTTATCAGCTTCTATATAAGTGGGAAGGGTGTAACAGAATGTTGGAAATTTTAAGTTCCTATAATAAAATTTCAAATTAAAATTTTTATAGAAAATAATTTATTGGTATAATTATTTCTCCCTGTAGGAACTCCTATTTTTTTCGAAGTTACAAGATTAAAACCTACATTAAGAAGATAGCATTCCACTACTGGCTAATATTGTTCTTTTTTTCTGATATATTGGCTTGGTAATTCGTAAATAACATTTTCGATTCTTCAGATTGTTATGAGAATTCAACAATTAGTATACACTTTTCTTTCAGATGTGCCACTAAATAATTTTATTTTTAACTCCCTGTGAAACTAAGACCTCTATACATTAATTTTGTAATAGATCATGTCGCTTCCTTATCCCTTTTATCTAATCAGGTGAATCATTTAATCAGCAATAGGCTCATTCACTACCAAATGCAAATGATAACAATAATGACTCCATGAGATGTCAATAACCCCAACAATTACCAACCACCAAAAAGGGAGGATACACCATTTCTCTTTTTTCATTGAAATCTCAGTATTAAAAATTTCCTTTACAGATGTACAGATGCTGAAGCAGAATCTTTAACTTTGCATGGATGAGATTTAGATTAGTTTCATTATATTAAAGTCCCGTTTTTAAGAAACACTTGAGCTATTTAAGGAAGGACTTATAATTTTGATCTACAGTCAGATGATAAGTACGGCATCTGGCTTGAAGCTCAACTCCAGACTTCCAGACCACACCAGTGGGTCATCACACCATTGGGCATTTGGCCCCGATGGACTTTGGCACTAGACCCGCTTAAACGATTGTTATCCGATGGAAGCAGATCCCGAACCTGAAACCTTCCGATTCCGAAGCCGAAAACTTACCACCACGCAACCGAAGCCCTTGCACTGAGGGAGGATAGCAGCTGCTACACCAGTAAACTATTAGAATCAGTCTTCCCAGCAATAAAGAAAAACACGCCATTTTTTATAAATATTTCTTATAGAAAGCGTAAAGGTCTTTCGTGCTTCATTATCAAAATTCTAGCACTTGTCTAATGATTTTTAAATTTTTCGTTTGAAGTTTCTGAGAAGATTTAAGAATTACATTCGCCTAAGATCTGAAGTTTAGCATTTTATCTAAAATTTAACTAACTTTTGTTTGATTTTTTTTGATATACATTTATACAGGTTTATACAATTCATGAAATTTTTCGCCGCCAAAAGTAAAGGAAGTAATACATACACCGACATCTCTTGAGCATTCGGCCATCCTTGCAGGCAATCGACTGTTGCAGTGATGGTGTGGGGATTAGAGGACGGGGGAGTCAGCAGAGGTTGTGCTTCTCTCACGCTTATTCCTTTTTCAGACTGTGGGGTTCTGCTGCTCATGTGGTACTGTGAGTCGCATGACTCGCGGCTGTTGGCAGATGACAGAGTCTGGCTTTGGTACTGCTTCACTTTACTGGGCTGAACTAAGTCAAGTGTTTGGCTTCCATCAAATTCCTGCTGGGAACAATACTGATTGAGCATCATGGACGACGAGAGATCTTTTACTAGGAATGGTTTCTCGCTGGAAGGTTGCCCTTCTTCATCATCGCTTCGTTTTTCCTGTGAAAAAAGGGTATTGGGTTATAATATTTAATAAATTTGATAATGATATCCTTAAAGGAAAAAAAATAATTGTAAGATTACTATAACTTCAAGTAGGGAGTAGTTCTTTAGAAAATGCTACTGGTAATGCATTTCTATCTTTGCAAAACCGGGAAAGTTTTTAAGAAAATTGTGTCCTTTATATTAAACCTTAGAAAAGCATGTTTACAGACTTCTTCACAGTTCAGTATGTATGGGAAAATAAATAAATGGGATTGGTAAAATTATAAACTTTACTTTACAAATTTCTATTTATCTAATTTGTAATGAAGTAGTTAAGTGCAGCGAGGAGACTTCTTTAATTAAAAGCTTGGCGATATTTCCCTTGAAATTCACGATGTTTCATCTCTGTAAATTCTATTAAAGGAAGAATAATTACAAACTAAATGCTGGGTTCCTAAAGTGGTTACAAAACGGTTACAGTGGAAATTCAATTCGAGTGTTGACCTTATTATTTCGGATGAGATGGCCTAATTATTTTCGTTCCAGGTCTAATTCGAAAATGATTTAGAACTTCCTAGTCTCGCTGGTATGTTGGACTAATGACATGCATGCAGTACTATTACATTAACTCAGTTTCGTCAAATTTGCATGCTTACAGTTGCCTATTATCTAAGTTTCACTAGATAGAATATCTTTAAAACTCCAAAACGTTCAGAAATTAAAATTGTATTTGAAATATAAATCGCTTAGAAAATAGTATTAAGTAATCTTTATAAATGATAAAGCATAATGTATATGTGTCTTTGCAGGACAAATCTTACAGTACAAGCCATTTGACCTGCAGCTAAAGAAAATATTTTGAAGGGAATGTATAGGTCGGACTTAATCCTTTGAAATTTTAACTAGAATATATTTGATTTAAAATTAACTCTATATTCTATAGCTTTTATAAATATATCTAATATACATAATGTTGCAGATATGTTGCTGAAAAAAAGATTTTTTTTTGAAATTTTTAGTTCGATTTATTTTGCACATAGTCTTTATTTGTACAGGAGAGAGGTGATAATAAACTGACGTCTCTTTACATCGCGATACAAAAGAAAAGTAACCGAAATTGTTCTCTTCAGTGATTTTACTATTAAATTCTGGTAGGGATTTCTTTGTCAGTACCGATTTAGGAAAGGGAATCTTAGGTATATTAGGATTTTGGAAGGGAATCTTAGGTAAATTTGTTAGAGATATTTATCCCTTACCTCGGATCATGAGAGAATGCATGCCATCGGTTTTCTAGAGTGCGCGCTAAGAATAATTCAATAAAAAGAAGGAATTGGGCCGAGAAATAAGATAACTTTTTAGAATAAAGTAAATATGGGCAAAATCAAGAAAAAAATTTACGAAATTAATTTAAGTTTTAAATTAGTTTTTAAAATATCATTACTTCTATAATATGTGCGTTGTGCCTTTTTTAACATTATGTTGATATCATTTTTGCACAATAATATTTATGAAGCTATTCACTAATAAGCCCCAAAATACTTTAATTTCTAATTGAAATTTTTAAAAAGTACAAGGTTTTGAATGGCAATCAACAAACACGCCAAATTTGAATTTCTAAGCCCAGTGGTAGGTCCTCAGAAAAGCCATCTTACACATACACAAGGGCCTTTATAATTATTAAAGATAAAAAGCACACTTACTTGATAAAAATTCTTCTGTAGTTTCTTTTCCAAGCTGTCTTTTTCTTTTTGGTAATAAATTCCGGCAAATATGACTACATTTAAGACCAGTAATGTGCACCCAACTGCTATCGTAATAATCAAAGCTGTGGAATAAAACTTCTGGGGACTTTTTGCCGACTGGGTACTGTTGCCATCATCCCGGCTGGAAATAAGTTCAATTTCCTTCGATTCCGCTTTCAGTGATATGTTACCATCACTTTTAGTGTCATTTCTATGCTCCAATGAATGTTCATTGCCATTGGTCAGTGGAGATAGTGTGGATGGGAATGGCAAACCACCCCCAGGCTGATTTCGAACAGTGCCGTCGTAAGTTAAGGGATTATCATGATCTTGCAGCCTATGATGCTGGACCGAAACATTGACATCACCGGAACTGTGAAGACGAGGAATGAGGTTCAACCAATAAGAGAGGCGATGGGCGTGGTAATGGTCACGAACTCGCGGTTTCATAGCTAGGGAAAAGTAATTTCTGTTAGTTACAAAAAAATGGGTCTTTAAAAACTCGAAAATTTAACAAGCAATAATTACATATACCAATTCTCAAGTTTGACGTTATAAATAAATTTGTATAATCAATTCCCATATATGTAATGTAAATAATAATAATTATTATTTTGTAAAAACGTTTTTTTTAGTACGATTTTTGAATAACTTCTTTTAAATATAATTATTTAAATTAAAATTGTACTGAAGTTTTCAGTTCTAAATCGAAAGTGTTTAAGAATGCCGTAGATGGATTCCCTAAGCATTCTTCTGAAAATACTTATTAAAACATATATTTCCTTAAAAGAGTTAACAAAAATATTTTTAAAACTTTTTTGATTAATAATATTTTGGAATTTCATTGTTTAATCGATTTAAAGTTTATTATAATAAGAACTTTCCATAAATTTCAACATTTGTAAGGATTCAACTAAGTAATATCCTGATGTATGATAAAATGTTATCTATCATACACGGATTTTCATTAATTTTGATGTAGTCTGCCATTACTTCGAGACTCAATAAGAAAATGAGGGAAAATCTAGTATGAATTCATCTTGATACCGGAAAAAGTATTTTCGAGGAAGTCATATTATTATCATCTGATTTTGCCTTGAACTGAGAGGTAAAATTACTAAAAATGAACTGAATCGTGTTATCAGTATGTATATATATATATATATATATATAATATATAAAAAGAAGCACTTTCTAAAAGTAATTGAAAAATATTTCAAAAATAGCATCTTATTATCAAAAATTAAATATGCTTAAATACAACAGCATTTAAAAACAAAATTACTTAAAAGTAATCAGATACTGAATCGTTGAGCATTGAGAATCAACAGTCAAATCAAAATAATTTGTAAACGTATTTATAAAATTAGGATATATATGTTCAATTTGTATTTATTAATCAAAATAGGGTATGCTCTGAGAATATAAGTGAAAGAAAATCATCACATTCGATTATTGTGCAAGCGTTAATTTAATTCAGAGATTTAGTTTGGTATGTGAATTATTGGTGAAAGGTGCTCTAATTTCTCTCTCTGTCATTTTGCTCGAAAAAAAATATAAGATTGAAAGTATTTTTTTAGAAATTTATGAAAGCTCTTTTGATAGTATGAATAATATTTTTCGGTAAAGAATGTTTATATGACATTTTAAAATAATTTATTGATTAAAATTCAATGATTTGAAATTTATTTATAGATTTTTGTATTTTAAATATAAATTCGATGTGCATATTTAACAGTTCTCAATTGATATTTATCGTTTTAGTCAAATTGCATCAAAAATTTTAGTAAAACAGCAATATCTTTCGATATTAATTTAACTTTTATTTTTCAAAATTTATAATGTAAAGTTTTAACTCTAATCGTAGCCTATTGACTAATGCATGATATTTTAGATCACCTTTTTCACAATGGAAAAGACCATATGTCTGAAATTCCATATGATTGAAATCCAATGGTTGTATCTCCTGCAAATCAGTTGCAGAATCCAAATTCTAGTGATAACTAACGATTCATATCGTCAAAGCTATCTTCTTGATCACCGAACCATCGACGGCGATACTATGGGGAGATAGGATCCCCAATTCACTATACCACCGAGGGCTTACTGACTTTCTCATGGCACATGATAAAGCCAAAACAAGTCCCGAGAAAAAATGGTACAGGAGAATTGCATCGAATACCCTTTCATGCGGGAAGATCCACACCATAATAAATCATATTCATAAATACCAAGAGCTCTTCAAGACTACACAACAGCTGGGTCAAAATCAGCCAAAATTATCCCCTCAAAAGTGTAATGCCTTACAGAACCAACGAACCACGTTCTCACGAAGAAACTGAAAACCACAGGACCAGACGGACGCTACAGATTTCTGATTCTACAATGCTTGTTTATATGTTCATAATGTAATGTATCAGTTATTTTTTTCTCTTTTGTTTTTCCTTTTCAATTAGTAGCCATTTATCTGTAAGTTCAACCCATTGACACCATTTGTTTTTAGGTATTCTTGTTCCCTTCATTTAGTTTTTGCTTCGCCACAACATAACATACAGTCCTGTAGGATTTGACATCGATAGGATTTTCTCTGGAGATCCCTTGATGGTTTGGCGTCCCTTTCTTTCTTTTATCCTCTTTTTTTCCACTTCCATCTTGTGCTCATCTAACTGGTTAGATAGCTCAGTGCTATAGTCACTGGAGGCACAGGATGGCGTTATGTTATGTTGGCGGCGAGAAGAACAAGGTTGCAAGTAATGCAATTAGCAACAGGAGACATCCGAAATTTAAAGGAATTGAAAGAATGTCCGCGTTTCCACTTCACAATCGTAAATGACAATTCATAATCTTCTATGATACTTTCATGTATATATTTTTTATATTAATAAACCAATCATCTATTTCATGAATATCGTTTCATTTCTTGTGTTTCCTATGCACACTGAAAAATGCTTAGTTAATTTTCGCCTTATCTTTGCAAAGTGATCCAGACTTGATTAGCTAATTTATCCTCTATTTCAAAAATTAAAGCATGAATAGTACATACTGTACAGGATTAAAGTCATATTTTTATATTACGCATCGCAGAGTCAAGACAAAAATAGAAAATTCATTTAGATTAAGAAAGATTTTAAAAAATCAATATAAAAAGTGGTCATTTTTTTAACCGGGCCATATCATATGCGATACGAATATATCTAGTTTAATTGTTGCTTATAATTTTTGCAAAAAAACTTACATATGCTGAGATATTTCTGATGGACTGGTTCGTATGCCGGCCAAGTTACTTTTTCATAGCGTCCTTTCAAATTTTCACTTTGACTATCTCCATCTGGTGGTGAAACGTTTGGATCCCTATGAAAAAATATATTTAAACACTTTTATTCATAAAAAGAATTTACACATGGTTCAACAGCAATAGCAATACAAAATTAATTACAATAGCCATAATAAATATGTACAATAGCAATATGCAATAATAAATATAGAATATAAATAAGTATATATATGGAATATATATAAACTAATAAACATAAAATGGAAAATATACACAAATAAAAAGCAATAAACATGTAATGATAAATAAAGACCAATCACAATATATTTTTCTAAATAATAAATCCAGGAAAACAATTGTGCTCATGAATCAATATAAACTATCATGAATCTTTTAAAATAAGTGTTTTTTTTACGTATCGAAAGACATGTTTATTTCAAATATGTTTTTTGGTGTGAAATTGCTGACACGAAAATCTTTGATACCTGCAAAAACATATATGGAGAAATTTTTTTGTTTGCTCTCCATATATTTTGTTATCCTTATCCTTCCCATTATCCTTCCCATTTTAAAATCCAAAAGTTTGCGAGATTTAATTTTATCTTGCATAAAAATATTTTATTCAAAAAATTATATCAATCTGTAATTCTACTAAACGAGATTCAATGAATAATTTAACAAGAATATAGTCATATTTTAATTTTAGGGATAGATTGTTTTAATGCAAATATTTAGCAAGAAGTAATGGAAACTTTAAAATGGAAAAATAGTTTAGAAATGTAAATATCTTCCAACTTATCCTGGCTATAATATAATTTAATTGAATTGCGATAGCGGATATCGTATTTCGAATTAATGTTTGAAAATTAACAAGTTATGCAGTCTTTGGTTTTAAATAAAATACAGAAATGTATTATGAATTTAATGAAACATATATAAATATCCAATATTAAATTCTATCCATAACTATAAGATCACATTTTTAAATGAAAATATCTCATTCAGTTGAATAAAGATTTTAAACGATAAATTAATAAAAAAAGAATACTTCAAATAAAGAATTTAAATTAAATTTTGTATACAATTTATCCTATGTTTCATCATAAGATTAAAATAAAAATAAGTTACATCTGAGATAGGTTTCGGGAAATTTTATAATCTTATATCAACATAATATTAAGAATGTAGTAAATATTCATTAAAGAAAATATATGTTTCCCAATTGTTTGCTTTCTTTCCAATAAAGGCAAATTATTTCTATTCTAAATTAGAAGAGCTGTTTTTTTTCTCTTCTGATTGCTACAGTTGTTTAAATTGAATAATAAAATTAATTGAAAATTTGAGGATAATAAATATCATGCCCTATAAATGAATCATTGGAATAATAACATTTACAAACAGGGATTAAATATTAATTGAATATGAATGACTAAATTTTTATTTAAAATTGATGATACTAAAAAATTAAACGGTATTCGTAAAAAAATTATTGCTCAATAACAAACTGAGAGTAAAGATGACGCTCCTTTATTAATTCTGCCGTTCTAAATTTGATTTTAAAGAATTCAATTAATTTTGTAACATAAAAATTTTGGTAATTACATAAATAATAAATTATTAAATATTACATAAATCATTAAAAAAATATTAAATAAATTTATGCTGTATATCAATAACATTTTGACTTTGGTATTTCATTTATAATATTTAATTCATTTTCTATTTCGAATCATCCTATTTTATTACTTAAACAAATGCATTTGATGAGGTACACTTTACTAGTAACACCGAGAAAATCGAATTGAGAGAATTCTAAATTGTTTTCATTCGATTTATTTTCCATTTTTCAGATGCTAACCCGTGTTCCAATAAATAAGCACTTCGACGCTTGTAAACAAAATATCTTAATAAAATGTCTCTTTTAATTTTCTTCCCCCAAGAGATTCTAAAAACAAATTATCATGATTTTTCAAATTATTAAGTACGGTTTAAAGCAAAAAGGTAAGTTTGTTATTATAATAATTTCTCGAATAAAAATCGAACTTTGTTTAGAAAGGGAAAAACTTCTTCAAAAAAGCTGTTTTTTGATTATCAATTTTTTTTAAGGAACATAATGAAATAACAAGGTTGATCGATTATAATTTATTATTTTAGTTGATTGAAATTTATTCTATATTTAATGATTATATTATACACATCTGTTTTCAGAATTGTGTAAATAATAAAAAATAAAGTTGCCAGCAGATAGATAATACAAAATGATAATAGATAGATAAATACGATCTTTTTTACAAAATTCCTTAAATGATGAAAAAATAAAATTGCCATAAGATACGTATATATAAGGCAGATACTTCATACTTATACAGCTAATTTCATATCCGTTGAGGCAAGATTGACTTTAAAAAGTGACACTTATAAACATGTATGACCTTTACAAACTCGATTTCCTTGGAATTATATGATCACAATCTTTTGTTATCATTAACTTAATTATTTTCCTGAAATAAAAACTCAGTGTATTTTTCTAATAGTATTAATTTAATTGAAATGTATATAAATAAGCAATTTTATATTTCATAATTTACACAATTTTGAAAAATAGATGTATACAATACAGTTAATAAATATTCAGTAATCAATTTTAATTGATTGAAATAATACATTTTAATCAATCCAGTTTGTTAGTTCATAATATTTCCTTTAAAAAAATAGGAAGTCAAAGCACTGCGTTTTTTGAAGAAGTTTTGCCTACTAACTGTTAGGTTTTTATGCAAAATTGTTGATTTAATTTTCAAGTATGCATAATCAATGTTGTCTCACGAGTCTTAAGTGCTCAGCAAACACAAATATCAGCTAAGGATGTTTGATTGGTTATCATCTTCAAACTGCTCTCCATAATTTTATTCTCGGGGAAAACTCCAAACTGTCCAAAGACTCTTAGAGAACAGAAAAGCCCCAATCTCACTGGAAATGTTATTCTGCTTCTCCGCGAAGCATAATTTAAATGATAAAGCGATAAGAATCTAGGATCCTTTCATCGTATTTTGATCAGTGTTTCGCAACTGACATTGTCCATAAACTGGTGATAATGTTAAGCCCTGTAGAGCTTAGTTTGTCGTTGATATCCAGCAGAGAGTTGATACTTTGAGGATGGATTATTTCCGAACCAGGAATCCAGTTTTGTATGTTGAAGATTGTTGCGTGAAAATTGACAGCTAGTCTGCATTGCATCAAGGACAGGATATTAGCTCTTTATTAAAAGAGTAGATCTTATAGTCGCTTTCCATCAGAATTATATGGACGATGAATTTTAGTTGATTATGCGCATAAGAATTATGTTGAGGCTTATATGTATTGTAAAAAAATAATGATAAAAAATTGACTATTTAAATTAGTTATTGACGAAATACATAAAGCACATAAAATGCGTTTTTGAAAATTTATATAGATTATATAACAATGCAGGGAAATAAAACCTATTTCTCGTTTTAAATTAGCATTTGGAGTAATTTATTCTTTATTTTTTAACTATTTTAAATCATTATAAGTAGGACATCAACATTTTTAAACCAATCCTTTGCCATAATTAATCACATTTACAGACGAATAGGGATTCAATGAATAATAATTATACAAAATTATTTTATAAAACATCATATGTTTTCATATAAACAAATATTATAATTTAGGAAGTATTTTAATTAGTATATTTGGCATCTATATCGCCATATGATATTTTCGAATGGAATAATAATTTCTAATTAGTATAAGTTTAATAAGATTTTATATTTTTTTGACGAACATGATTCACTATTTTGAAACTTTAGATTTGCAGGCAATTTTTCAAAGTTTCTCTAGATCCAGCAGATGTTTTTTTCATATCAAAATTGTTGCTTACTTTAACCACACAAAGCATTCTTGGACTTTCCAAACTCAATCTCTGATAAAACGTGATGGGGAATTAAATTAATTGTGTTAAATCAAAAACAATATCAATATCATACTCATAAGTAATAATTATAAACAAATCTGATTGCTCCAAAAACAGAAGAAAAATGTCTTCAGATATGATACCTGAAATATAATATATATATTTTTCTTTGCTTCGGCTGTATAGTCTTTAGGAAATAAATTATAGTTGTTTCATTATCGAAATGCAGAGTTTCTTTATTTGGAAGAACATAAATTTTAATTCTAAAAATGTTCATGAAATGTATTTAGAAAAGCAAAATATGATATATCATTTTTTAAGTTAAAAAAAACAGAAAAAAAACACACGCATCTTAAACATAAAATTAATCACTAAATGCTGTGAAGCATTTTGATCATTAGAATTTTTTATCTATGCTTACTATATCCGAAAACAAAAATGAATTATTTTCTGATTTGCAATAAAAATAATTACAACAAGAAAATTTTTTGAAAAAATTGAAGGAATTTGATTTTAAATATACTTTACCTTTCTTTAAGCACTCTAATAATTAGTAGTTTTAATATTTTTACTTTAAATTTTTAGTTATCATATACAAAATATAGAGGAAGTATTGTAATCGTCAATTGCAGGCCCATGTCCCATAATTTTATGCGGTGGGGAGGGCATTCAAATATATTAAATTGGGGAATATGCGAGAAAGTTTCGGAAGCATTGTAATCTATTACACTATATAACTGCTAAAATAGATGTTAGACATGTCTAAATGATTTTGAATCTAACTTCTTTTACTCTATATTTTCTTGTTGAGGTGAGCTTCAGTAATTTTGAATTCGTAAATTAAGATGAAAACTACTCAATTTTGCTGATCGAATTATTAATAATATGGAAATTAACCCTTTATAAAATATTTCACCCTAATTGTACTCATATATTGTACAATACTGTATGATATTAAAAAATATTCACAATATTATTTAATATTTAACAATATTGTTAAATATTGAAAAATATAATATCGCAGAATAAGACAATATTCTGCAACAAGCTATGCAATCAAGATTCAAGTTCTTGTTGCATTTAATTTTTTTTAAATATTATCAATTATAGTAAGTTTTATTTTAAACAAGTAATATAAAAAAAATTTAGTCAGTTTCTACTTTCACAAGAACCGAACTCGCGTTCTTCTCCTTCACGTGAAAATTACTGAAATCCTTGCAATTTACCGATTGAGCTACTGCCTGTTGATTTCAATTTCATTATAAACTGCTAAAACTCTTTTTAAAATATTAAAAATTAATTAAATTTAATAATTAATATTTGAAAACACTGTATTAACATCAAGTGTCATCCACTACAAGTTTAAAAAAATGTATTTGAACTTGAGTGGATGAATAAAAAGTATTTTAAAACAATTGAAAATTTGAATAAGATATATAAATGTATATAGGGAGAGTGTGAACTAATAATAGGGATTGCAAAAAAAACTAAAAAGAAATCAATTACCCAAATTTGGCGAAATTTGTCCATTGTAGCATGAGAATCTCCGAAAGTGTAGCTTCGGCTTTCGTGTAGTTGTTTGCAAAATGGGAGAGTGACGTCACCAAAGGAGCACCAAATACGTAAGCTAGATCTTCACCGGTAACTGCCCCAAGTCTTGATGAATAGTCCCCATATTCTGACTGATATCCAAAAACGTAGAAAAAACTTTTCTTTTCTCTTGAGGACGATGGAGATGAAGAGTACAAGTAGCTGTCTCTCGGACTACCACTATGAAAGGATCCTACTCGGATGATCGGTGCCACAACCAATGCATCACCAATCGCATCAATGGTGCCATCAAATATATCAGAGGCGTGAAGGAATGGCCTTGACCAGTCCATATACTCGTTCACAATTGTTAAGAATATCTAAATTAAAAAAAAAAAAAAGAAAATACGTTAGAGAAATATTTAAAACTTCTGGTAAATAATGATTCTATAGCATTTTAAAAACAGTATGTTTTCCAATTTAGAATAATTTTTTTTTAATAAATTAATATTCAAGCATCAAATGTTTCAAAAAATTTAATCTCAAATTTGAAGTTTAATGTTTCAATAAAGTTATGATTAATAGATTGTTAAATCCTGCTTATCACCAGTCCAAGCAAATAATCTTTTAATCATGAAAATTAATATATGTCTAATTTATGAATGTAGTTTATTTCTTAATTGAAAAATTCATTATTGTTATGGTAAATTGTGCTTTTAATCTCCTGTCGCCACATTCGATTTCTCCTTGCAGTTTGTCATCCCTTGCATCTTCTGTGTTTTGGGTTGCTGCTAATGAAGATTAAAATTTCACTAAAGGCTTCCTTGCGACAAGGATAGTGCTGCTAGGAATTTAACCCTTAACTGGGGACGTGCGGTCTGTGAGACCGCTAGCGATGGATTTTCAGTCACCCCTATTCTATTTTTAGCTCAATTGAATGGATTGACACTGTAGCTTCCTGTTTTATGACCTTGAATACACGTGCACTTTTTCAACCGATTTCAGCAGATGCTTTTTAAAATAATTCAGTTATTTCATCGAGCGCGGTCTCTAAGACCGCATCTCCCTGTTAGTGTCCCAATGATAAACAAGGCTTAACAGATGGCGCTAAAACTTGGGCACCGAAATATCATTCAGTTTACTGATCCTATTATGAAGCAGTGCTCCAGTCACTTTTAAATGAAGCAGAAAGTGATTTTAGTGATAACGATAATTGTACAGACGAGTTTTTAGATGAAAGTTCGCATTCAACTGATTTTGATATGTATGTTCAAACATAATTAATTTTTCTAGTGATAATGTATTTTGAAAAATTTATAAAATATATTAATATATCAAAAGATATATATATACAGAATTTGTAGGTTGATTTTTATACTAGTTCTTAACCTATATGTTTAAAATGCCCTAGAAAACCGTGCTGTGAAAGTCACACAAGCCGATAAAAAAAGGGCCAATTTTACCTATAGTCATTTTTTTAAAATTTTTCATATAATTGTTTAATTTTACATTATATTGTCTTCTATATACCCTCATATACTGTAAAAATAAATATGATTTAAAAAGTAAAAAGTAATATGCTTTTTCAAGAATATTATTTATTGTACCATGTAATTTGAGAAGAAAATGTATGTTCCAACGCATTTACTTTTTTCAATGATAAAATATCTTGAAACATTTCTAAAACATATCTATATATCAAGAAAAATATCTGCAAAATATATTGGCAGTTTTTCATACTAATACATTCATTAGAAAATTTAATTTGACTGTAAATGAACTGCTGTCTCGAAGACCGCACCTCCCCAGTTAAGTCCTAAAATTTCTCCTCCGCAATTAAGGGTTAAAATTTGCAGTTTGGCCTTTATTGAAATTCTCCAAATCTGACTGAAAATACATTGCCGAGAGGATGACCTTTTCTTTTTAATTTTAAACACATAAAACGTAATAAATTTCGGTTTCAAAGCAAAAATGATATAAAATTAAAAGTTGAAAGATTGAAAAGATTCTTAGTTTGTGTTCAGAAATATTGTTTAATGATCAGGTATTTCAATATTACAAGAAAAAATTTTTTAAAGGTTTTAAGCTTTTTTAAAAATTTTTCTTTATTTTGATTTTTCACAAAAATGTTTTTATTGAAATCAGAAAAGCAAATATACTTTAACCTAAATCTTTTATTATTATAAAAATACAATTTAAACAAATCCATATATTATTCAAGAGGCATACCTTGTTTAATCTCTAAATATGGTATATTTAATTTGTAAACATTTTCACATTCAGAATATTATTATTAATAATATTAGAGTACTATTTTTATAGCCTTTTAGAATTTTGGCTGTGCTAACCGTTTATGACATTATAACCAGACTATTTGGTGAGCAAACATAAGCAGATTAAATATTTATCCGGACAAAAATGAAAATTATATTACTTAATTCCATTACTCAAAGTGGATATAGGAAATATATTAAAGTCATTCTACGCAAACATTGAACAGATTACTATTATTTCGTAAACCGATGATCGCATACATCAGATTTATTTATTAAAATAATGTCATGCTATTTTTATTATTTATATGGATGAATAAGATATCTAATAAAATCCCCTCTATTTCATTGTGATTTCTTTTTAAATTGCATGGCCCTGATTGAATTTTAATCACATATAAAGTTCACATTAAATGACATTCCAATTAATTACTTCCATTTAATGATTTACAAACTTATGCATATAAATATTATCTGAAAAATATAAGCGATTACTACTAACAAGGAGAGGGAACGAGATTGAAAATTCAGTTCGGGATGTGATTAGTATAACGATAGTATACATTTTGTATGTCAACTCACGAAAATATTAAAGCATAATAGCCAATCAATTTCGAGTAAATGGCCCTCAAACGTTTTTGCATAGCTTATATACTAATAATGTGCCACCGCCACCTATGCGCGAATATTATAATGGTTAAGATGGTGACGTAGTAAACAGGAGACTCGAGTTCGATAATGAACAAGTATTTTTTGCTTATATATATATATATATATATATATATATATATATATATATATAT
>JAPMOR010036694.1:369896-401565 GCA_026543865.1 Argiope aurantia
TATATATAAATTTATTTCCAATTAATTTAACAATTTACAAACAGTTTAGTAATCTATTCCCTAAAAACAAATATTTGTTCTCTTAATTCTTAGATCATAATTTAATTTTTAGAAGAAATATAATTATAATTATAAATGCATTTTTTAAATATTCAGAATTACTTAAATTAAACTAGCATTTTTAAGATATTTTCAGTTAATATGATAATAAGTTTTAAATGGAAAAATAAATGTATTTTCTCTTAATATCTGGATTATAATTTTCAAAAAAAGATATGAAGGTGTTTTTCATAAAAAAATTTAAATAAAATTACAGACAGTTTTACTTAATGTGTAGCTCTTTTATCAATCAAAAATGAAAAAAATAAATCTCTTTCAAAAATAAATTCATTCTCATAATACTTGAATTATAATTTTATTTTTAAGCAGGAAAAATAATTTATTCATTTTTTATTAAATACAAGAGAATGGTAGTTATAAATATATGTCAAACAGATAGATTTTGACATTTTGCAAAATTCATTAATAATTATTAAGATAGAAGAGAAACTTTAAAAGAATCGATAAAAAAAAACAAATTTCATTTACATTAAAAAAATATTTGTTTTTCTTCAGAAAATCGAACAGCACACAAAGCATATCGAATGTTATTAAAAATTTTGAACCATCTGTCTATGTATTCTATAATTGAACACCTGCTTTCTACTTTATCTTTTCATTTATTAACATCTTGAATGTTTGCGGATATAATTTTATTCATTTCAGCTATTTTCTTTAATTCCCAGATATAAATACTGCTTCGTTGAGTTATTATAAATAATTTATCTTTATTAAAAACCAAAAACTCAAAACTTTTAATGATTTTAAAATAAAAACAGTTAAAATATTTTATAGCAAAAATTATATCTATAATTATTAGAACATTTAAAAATTAAATTATAATTATAATTCAAGAACAATATTCAGGAACGTAATTATTTTTCTTTAAAAAAATAAGCTATTATCTATGCATTAAGAAAATATACATTTATTTTTTCCTTATAAAAATTAGTATCACATTAATTGAAACCATCTTTAAATTGCTAATTTAATTTAAGTAATTTTGATTATTTAAAAAGATGCATTTATAATTATATTTCGTCTAAAAATCAATTTATAATCCAAGAATTAAGAGAATAAATATTTATTTTTGGGGAAAATGAAAAACAAATTAAATAAAATTCTTGTAAATTGTTAAATTAATATGAAATAAATTAGAAAAAATACATATATAATAAAAAACAAGAGTTACTATCCTAGGATCGAACTTTGGTCTCCAATGTACTATGTCAGTGTCTTAATCACTATACTAGTCGTGCTTCGGCAACAGCAGCTCATTATTAGTATATAATCTATGTAGTAAGTTTGAGGATCATTTTCTCGAAATTGACTGGCTATTGCGCTTTAATATTTTTGTAAGTGGACATTTTAAATATATACTTACTAAAATTATATAAATCTCAACCTGAAATGAATTTTCAAACTCTTACCCTCCTTTTGTAAGATCAATATTATTATAAGTGATTACTTTAAGATCAAAATTCTTTCTGTAAGAGAGCAGCTCCTTCCTAGATTAGTAAATATTTATAAATTTATAACTAGACCGAAATTTTAGCAAATTCGAAAGAGTTTTTAATCAATTAAGCAAGCTGTTAATAATTTGATAATATTTTTCTATAAAGAAAACTTGTAATTCTTTATAAAAAATGTTTATCCATAAATTCTTATAAATTTATGTTGCTGATTTATAAACCATCTTCTTAAAACAAAATATCATTTGACTGCAATTCTTCTTTTATATAATCAGTAATAACATAAAATATTATTTCATCAACTATCTTTTTGAGCACTTTAGAATCATAGAAATTTCCCATGAAACGAAAGAATTTTGAATTCGATTAAAAATTGCCCTAACATGTAAAATGAATGATATGTAGTATATTCTCGAATTATATTTACAAAAACATATCCATTACTTTTATATAGAGTAATATAGATAATGGATATTCTTTTATATAGAGTATATATTTATTACTTTTATATATTATTTTATCATTTAACTAGAAGATATGAAGAATTAACATCGACTAAAGCATCAGAAATGAGCTCCATTTGATGAAAATTAGGAGGGGAAAAATGGAATATTTTCCGTCCACAAATGAAATAGTTCACATTTAAGACAATATTTATTTCTTGTCATTTTTATGAAATCAAGCACCAGAGACTTGGCAATGAATACAATTTGAGAAACAAACTATCTATAGATGAACTGAAGATTGTCATATATTTTCTTTGCAGTTGCTGTGAAATTATCATACTTCTACGGCCAGATATCGATGTTGCAACACATGTCAAACTCTTCTGCGATTTCGTATTTGGTCAGATCCAAATTTACGGACTCGGTTATTTTTTTTAAATAGGTAGGGCCGTGGGGCCTTAGTAATAATGTCTCGTCTGGTATTAGACCCTATTTCATCGAATAATTGTCGTGTAAGCGCAACCGGTGCACATTAAATCCTTCAGGAACAAGGGTTCTCATGCTGGTGTGGGGCGGAAGACTAGAAATAGGGATGCCAGCTCAGGTGGAGTATTCGTCATCAGACTGAGTCGCAACATTAAGATGCCCTTCCCGAAATAGAGAATGTGCTGCTTTAAAAATGGAACGTTTTATAATTAAGTTAAACTAAGCCTGCAAAATACGGTCCATTACAACCTTCATGTGAAGCCAACATATCCTGTGAAGTCCTGAACTGACATTCCTGATTGTTGGAAGTCAACACTATGATATGGCACACCAAAAGAACTCTAGCATCAATCATTAGGATATTAATCATGGGACTTCATTCAGATCTGACATATCGGTGTATGAAAGTTATTGTACTTTACAGTCTTTGATAAATCGAAAGCTTTCCAGGCAGCGAACCCACATTGACAAGCACTGATCTGACATTCCGGCTTTTTAATAAGTACAGTTAGATTCTTTTGGAAAATCAACTAGATTATATGACACATAGAGAAAGCAATAAAATGATCAGTCTGTTATTTTCTCACTTCAGCTATAAGAGAATTGAGATCTTTTACTTATGCATGCAAGATAAAACATGCTTAAGACTTGAAGAGTCAAGAAGTAGTCGTAAACCACGAATATTTTGAGGAATATATGCATAAAAATTGCTTTATAAAAATCATTATTAAGTAATCTGATGTGATATATCATACATTCTTCGTAACTTTGAAATTATTAAATATTGTATGAGCTCTTACCTCTTGTAAATGATATGTGAAAAGGTTCCTAACCATCGTCCTGAGTACCCTGTCTCTTCTTTCACTGTCCATACCAAATTTCTCTTCGTATGCAGAAAACTTAAAATATGATTCAACTCTCGTAGCACCAAACAACAGATCGTACTGAGTGAACAATGCTGAATTCTTCTCCATAATTTCAGATGGGTCTTGTGGTATGACTATTCCATCCACTGTTGGACCAAAAGTTGATAAATAATCAGGAGTCATGATCTCCACATTCATAATATCTTGCAAATCTCTTTTTCTCATGCATTCAACCAAAGCCGTATTGTGCTGTGCAGGGCAGTCCAGTACTCGGGCTAAGTGCAATGTATGAGCTATGGCATCTCTGGCAATTGCCCAAGGACTAAGAGCGGAACCACTTTGCATTATGGCTCGATGGAAGAGACCTATAAAATGTTTGGGGAAATACAAATGATTTGGTGGTATTATCAAAAATTACTATTACACAAAAACTAGCTTTAAATATCTTAGAAATAATTATATTGTATGAAGCTTAAGATTCTAAACCTCTAATTGAGCCAACTAACTTGATTAAGACTGTTGATTCAAAGATAGTATACAAGATGATTTTCCGGTTTTTAAGAGGATAAGGGACGTGATGATATAGATTTGCAAAGGATAACGAACAGTTATATGTCAAAAATACATAATGTCACCACTCTTTGTATAATAATGTAATTGATTTCATTAAAATTTTCAAATAGTGCACAATTCAATTTTACATCAATAAAATAGGTAACAAATTCATATTTGCCTTTTTTAAAGCATAACGACAAATAACATCTGAGTTGATTTGACTTATTACAAGATAAGTGCAATATTATGAATTAAATGAAAACCCAACAATCGGTTATCTCGTTAACCGAAATCTCCAATAATGTTTGTCAATATGTAACAAGAGAAAACTATTTCTAAAATTTGTTTCCTGTAGATGCAACTAAATCCGGTTGAAATATTACAATATCTTGTGATAACTGTTTGTTTTACTTGCATTTTACAAGTTTTGCTGGTAACTAATCCTAATTAACTTTAAATATTTAATAGAAATAAATATAATTTAAACTCTTATAAGATTTTAAGAATTCTTCCTTAAAAATAATCATCTTTTTTATATAAAATTCCATAATATACAATAAAAATACTGGTATTAAAAGTAGAACTGATATACAATGAAATTACTTTAAAATATAATTACATATATTATAATTAAAGACATTAGATTAATATTTTCAGAACTAAGAAAATTTAGATAATTTGCAGTATTTATTTAATAAATAAATAAATAAAGATAAATTTTATAGTCGATAATTAAATAACTTAATACTCTCTGTAAACATTAATGAAATCTTACCCTTTGCCATCGGAGACAACATTAATAAATTTACGAATGCGGCTCCAAATCCTTGTCCAAATATTGTCACATTTTCTGCATCTCCTCCAAATTCTCCAATGTTTTCTTGAATCCAATGTAAAGCAGCAACCTGGTCCAGCAATCCGTAGTTACCTCTAGCTGAGCGATCCACAGCCGGTAGAAATCCTAGAATTCGACAGATTATTATTAAATTCCATTAGCTATTAATTTGAATTTAATTTAATCTGTCTATTCAGTAAATATTTAACTTTATTTAAGGTAACTTAATTTATATTTAGTTTCCTCAACAATGTATACAATTGTATAGGTTAAATAAGTATCGGTATTTTCATATATTTCATTCAACTTATTTACAGTTTTCTAATATAATACAATATAATTTCTAATATAATTCAGTTTTCTGAACAATGTATAAAATTGTATAAGAGAAACAAGTGCCGGCATTTTCATACATTTCATTCAATGTACTTGCAATTTTCCAATATAATACAATATAATTCAATTTTCTAATATAATACAATATAATTTCTAACATAATTCAATTTTCTAATAACAATATTACTCAATTTCATTCAACTTATTTACAATCGATTTTTAACATTATCACAACTAAAAGGAAATACATTTTCTTTTGTGCAAAGTATGGAATTTGGTGCAAATAAAAGGCTTTTCACAGATGCAAAAAGATGTTTTCTAATAAAGCCATACCGAAATATTTATCATAATACCCTTCTTCTTCAGATATCAGTGCTGCATTGGAATATTATTGATGTGCAACAAAAAGATCCTGAAAACACGATAGGGAGTCATCAACCCGCATTGCTAATCTTTTGGAACCATCTTAACCAAGACTTACATTTTTTTCTGAAAAAAGGAAAGAAAAAAAGAAACTCTTCGATATCGGATGTTACAGATTCGTAGCAAGAACTCCTGTTGCCTGACGGAGCAATCGATGGAAAAAATGATGAGACACATCTGCATTTACTTCGCACCCCCAGAAGATCTTAAATCTCCAAAGGTTACATGCTTCCTACAGCCAGAAGAAAAATGAGCTTCTGCTAAATGAAACCTCCATTCTCCATCTCTCGTTTTGCAGTGACAAGCCCGAATGAAAATGGCGAAAAAACCTATACTAGGAGCGTATCTATCTAACATGGGGGCGAGGTAAGTTATGAAAAGCCTTACAATATCCATATTCATGTCCCATAAAGCACATAAAGCGATGCTCTATCCATTTTAGATGGATATCCGATAACACCATATTCCTCTCTCGGTTCTATGCGAGAATGAAAAGAAACATATTGCCATCGCACGGAAGGCATTGGCGCTGGAAAGAAATAGACGGCATCATTTTGAAATGGCTTCATTCTTGCGTCCAAAACGAGAAATCCGAGATTGGTAGCGGCAACAATGAAACGCTATGGAGATGAGAGAGAAGCAGAGATGAAAGTAATAATAACGAAAACTTGATTTTTATTTCCTCGTCTTTTCGGCCGGAATAGGACGGGAATGGGTTATACGTGCAGAATGGAAACTGAGATTCCGATGAACAAACTAATCAAGAATATATGTTTATTTATGCAAATTAAACTTTCTGGATTGTTGAGAGGGAAACTGGATATCCCAAGCGTGTGGGTTTGTGGGTATCACGCACAATTTCCAGTTAAATATCTTAAGGAGTTTCTGCTCTGACTTTCCTAAAGCCATAAGTAGTATCATTTAAAAAGATTTAAGGTTTATATAAAAGATGAAATAAAAACATGTTGAAAATTTAAAAACATGTAATTGAAAGTCTGTTAATTTAAAATTAGTTTACATTAAGCATTCAGAAACTTATTTAATTTTTTGCAACTTTTGAAAATTAGTGTTTTAAAATAAATGAAATGAAATAATTGAATTGAGGTTAAACACAAGGTTTCATATTGAATTTATATATGACGAATTATATTTTTTGTATCAATAATTATTTTGATTCCGAACAAGATTAGATATTTCTTAACTTGTCCTTGAAATATTTACCGAGACTATGAAGTTGTTATTCTCATTTATATCTAAATTGAATTGCAAATATCCACATTTGGTACAATCTAATTTATAAGTAAAAATGATTGTATTAAATATCAAATAAATTCTCATGAATAAATTGATATTGATTTCTTTTAAACTTATTTTTAAGCCTCAAATTATGATAAACATTAAGGCCTTACTTTTTTATATATTTGTAGTACACATTGTTCATTATCATAATATGCCAAATCCTATAGCATCACAGAGTCATGCAAAGCATAATTTCCAAGTTAATTTATGTTTAAATTGTGCTTTATCTTTTGCTGCACTGTAAAGTTACTTTTTAAATCCTGACGTCGATTACGTAAATTATTAAACCACTTTTTTTCTAGCTTTCAACAATATAGAAAATCATACCTTTTAAATTTTAGTGAGGCAATGAAGATGGTTTGAATTTTATTCCCAAAATGAAATAAAATGTTAAACATTATGTAAATAAGTATTTTTTAAAAAATATTCATATATTATTAATATTATGTAAATGATTTTACTTAATTGATATTATTAAGAGACATGATTTTAAAATTTAAAATAATGTGCAATAATATTTTTAAAGTATTTTTTTGTGCAATAATAATGCTAAGGTTACAACAAAAAGAGCCTAAATCTTATCAAGTTTTTAATTTTTATATTTAATTAATTATATTATGAAAAATAATAGTTTTTAACAACCCTTCACTTCCAAAGACTACTAAGTGGCCTCGCCGACTCCTACATATCTATTACCTCACTTTAACATTACCAGCGACTGAACCGATTATACAGAAATTCATTTGTGTAAATTCATCTTTATTCTTTTTATTCTTAATTATTTATTTTCTTTTCTTGATTGATTAATTGTTATATTATTAAAGTATTAAGGAAATCTTCAATTTATCTTACATAACCATTTACTAAGTAATCTAATTGTCATGACATTACTTTATTCATCTGTTATGCCCGGAGGTTAAGATTCTTACTTAAGAGAGTACTTCTTTATACTCTCCTTAAATCGGCAAATAGTTGTGCAATTTATTTTATAAGCGAGATACAATAGTTTAACTGTTGTCCTATTCCAAAATTCATAGAATGCCCCATCCCCTCAGAAATGGCAACTTATGAAATGGCAGAAATGGCAGTTCCTAAAGATTAGAGGAATACTTGAATAAAGTTTAAAATTGTATTAATTCCTTTGAATTATTGTGATGATTTAATTTTTTGCGAGCATTTTTATTGATTCTGCTGCAATTAAAATTATGTTTCTCCAACTGCATAATATTCTCTTTTCATTAGTTTTCAAAATATAGGCTCTTCAATAAATGTGGAAAAAATAAATCAAATTCAGATTCAAAATCCATTACGTCCCTCTTTAGCGAACAGGATTTCAGGCAATCTAGGTGGAAATGAGCCCATGTACACATTTCCATCCAATCATTTCAATCAAATTCTTTAATAGATTCTAAATTTTGTTAGGAATGTAGTAAATATATATTATTTACAGCATATAATCCACAGGAACCTCGAAATGGTCGTTCACCAACTCAATGATACTCCAGGTATTGAGAAGCAAATCATTTTAACAAAAACTAGGCACCTTCAATGGTGACCAATTGGTTCGCTGGAATTAATGTTAGTTAAAATTCCAATTAAATATTTTACGAAAACTGGTCTTAATGATTTTCTCACAAAATGCCTTGTGCTGTTACGTTTATTGTGGTTAATAAGGATTAAAATATTGCCTTTAATTTTCTCTCATCTCATCTAAAATTTAATCTTTAGTTTATAATGGAACTTTAAAAATTTTTGATTATAAAGTTTATTGTTAATTAGTTTCAACGGTACAACAATATTTTTTATTAAAAGTATTTCATAAGCAGAAATTTATCAAACACTGGAAAACAGGCCGTATCTTCACATTCACATTAATAACATTTGAAAAACGATCCAGGATGATAGTAGCAACAATTACAGATTCACAGAGTACGTTAATGTAAAATTTGTTTAAAATATTTTAAATAAATAAGTTAAACGTAGAGATAATTTTTAACGAAATAAAAACTGATTATCATTTAAATAAATTTTTGAATTTTAAGATGAGATGAAATTTATTTTTGGGTAAAAATTATGGAAAAAATCAAAATTGGTTTAAATTTAAATTAATTAAATTTTTTCAAAGAAATGATTTTACCAAGGTACATAACCCTACTTTCCAAATTATATCTGTGAATAATTATGTTGCTCTCATATTCTTATAGAATGCTATTACACACTCACACATATATACATACATTCATTTTTATTATTATTAAAGCTTGGACTATTTTGAAATGAGTTGGTTTGCCAGGAATAATGTTATATTTAATATCAGATAAATCGTTTAGATATAGCTTCATATCCATGATCTAAATTTTCGGATACAAACTTTACTGATTGAGGTGGGGCTTTAAAGGATTATCTTTGAAGTTTGTATAAAATTTCATTTTGTTTAATATTTTATTCTCTTTTTATCATAAAATGTAACTTTTCAAATAACAGAAATATCGATAGATTTTAATATATGTATTTTTAATTTATACATAAGTGTTTGAATTTAATAAAATATATAATTATTTTATCTTTGAAATTTTAAAGAAATAGTCTGTAATTATATTTTTGAGAACTAAAAATAATCTGTTGCTAGATTTCTTTGTCTATACAACTAAATCTTTTTCTCAAACCACAGTTTTATTTCAATTAGGCGCATAAGCAACAAAAACATACTTTATTTTTATATTATTCTACTAGAAAAGTTAATCCCGTTTTTCTGCATAAACTTTATCGATTTTAAGAATTAAGAAAGTTGGATAAAGATTAAAAATACTTCTGAAATTGTTTTTATTTAATATGTTTTTCTGAAATTGGGTTAATTAATTAATTTTAAATGGCATTGAAAAATGTCTTGACAATTTAAGTCTCGTTCTGCGTGAAAAACTGTACTAATAAATGAGATCTATCACGAGTTTTAAAAGTTTTACTTAATCTTATTAAAACCAAGGGTTTTACCGAGAAAAAGAGTTAATTTTTAAGAACATTTATTTAATTTGTTTCAAAAATTGTTACTTAGTTGATTTCAAAGATTATTATTTTCAAAAAGAAAAGTTTAGCTTATTTGACCTTTTGAAAGAAATCAAAATTTAAGGAAGAAAAAAATTGGAAAAAACCTTATTAATTGTGTTAAATAAAATTTAAATTGAAAAAATGATGACATATTTCTGTTTACTAATTTAAAATAATCATTTTGTCTAGACAGTATTTGAACAATATAAAAAATAGGAATTATATATTTTCACATATATTCGGTGCTTGATTAAAACAAGAACTTTCATTAAAAATATAATTTTTTTTCTTTATTAATGGACTGAAGTAATAATCTAGACTGTCAGCACCAATTTTGTCTTCCACGATGATTTCAATTCAAAAGATGCAATAATAATTCTTTGAATTAAATTATTCTTGTAAAAGAATGCATGTATGACATTATTTTATTTCCATTTATTTGTCCAAGATCCAGACACAATTTCATTTTTAACATAAACCAGACACATAAATATTTAATCCATTACAAAAATGACAGATATTATTCATAATTTTTGAGACAAATCATTTAAAAAAAATTACTTATTTTACCAATATATAACTTAAGGGAATTTTCTAAGAAAACGTCTTTTAAATGCGCACAAAAGTGTAAAGAATGGGAAAAGTCTGACAAACAAGTTCACTTGACAGACGATTCACAACTGTTTTATGAAAAATGCAGCAGCGCATATCTTTTGGGAAAATGCATCAATATCAAAGGAGCAGCTAGAAGACAATTGCGAACATCTGAGACGAGGTTTTAGTGCCATTTATTCGGTTTGGCCAAAAGGAAAGACTCTAACTTAAGTTCCTCACGTACTTTAGCAATATAAAACTAGTATCTTGGTGGCAATGCGTCAAAGTGATGCTACTGATAAGAGTGCTTGCGAATAAATGAAAACAGGCTTGATAACAATGGCAGTAAAGAAATGTCTTTGTTTAAGTTAATAGATTGAGATATTTTTTAAATCAAGAGGAAACAGATAGATGAATTATAGCAATGTTTACATAAATGTTTTATGCAGAAAAAAATCGTTTAAAAATGTGCTAATAATTGCTAAAACAATGGTATTGGTGCATAAATAAGGAAACTAACTCGAAAACAATATTTTTAATTATAATTGTCTTTTCCAGATATATTAAACGTCTGATTTCTTCCACATTCATTACTAATTTATAAATAAACAAAAACAGTATGGTGTTTTTTAGAGTACATGTAATTTTAATTGCATTCTGTATACTTGCGCTTTAGAAATAAATTATAAATCTTGAATTTTATATTTGTATTTTATTTTTTGCACAGTTTCTGCGACGAATTTATTATCGTATATCCAAATTGATTTTATAAATCTATAATTAAAGTAAATATTCATTGAAAATTTATAACGATCATTTAGTATTTTTATAAATGGAACCATCATAGAAAATGTATAACCATCATAGTATTGGAAAGTTCGGAACTTTGAATTCTTTTCATTCTGATTTTATGTTTTAAATATTTTCACATTGATTAAGTTACATGTAGTCTAAAAAAGCTCTTAAATTTTAAATTTTTCGATTTAAAATATTATATAATTTCTGAGCATTTTTGGTACTAAAATTTAACGATACTATCAAAACTTAACGAGAAAACACTGTATAATGTAATTAATGTATATACTGTAAATAATAATTGTTAATGTATTAAAAGTAAATAGTAACTTCCTCTGCCAGAATGTCAAAAGACATACAAATGCAGCATTCTTTAATGCACATAAGGATAATAATAAAAGGGCTATGTTTCTGGGTTTTTATTAAAATTTTCATAACTTAGTCCAAATTTATTTTTTAATGTTTTTTACTTAAACATCATTTTTCTCAAAAAGGAAGTGAAGCTTGTGCGCAGGAATTCTCAAAAACTGAATATTCTATTTATCTAAAAGTTTATCCACATGCTCAATAAATTACTCTGTGATAATTCATCAATTTTTAAATAAATTATTCATAAAATAATAAAGAATTTTAATTAGATTTTTCATAAAATTAAAAAAATAAAACAAATAATTGTTTTTAAAATGATTTTTTAAAACAATTTTATAAAAAGTATCCATATCTTCAAAACTTAATATTTTCTGCAAATTACATTCAATTTTGAAAAATTTGATTAATTATTAAATTTAGAATCCTGCGCGCTGTTCAATATTGATTTTTAAGATTCCGAAAAAATTTTAAATTTAGATTTCTTCATAACTTTATAAATGTTTTCTTGTTTTTATATGAAAACATGAGAAACATTGTAATTCTGTATGAATTTTCTATGATAAAATTTTGGAATTTCACAACTGTTTCATTTGTTAATTGAAAGGATGAAAAAAGGATGGGGTTGAAAAAAATATGTTTTCTTTGTTTCCAGGGGTAATTGTTAAAAGTCCTGAGATCTCTTTATCTATAATGAACATTTCTGAATTCAGACAGATTAAAAATCTTCAACTAATGAATATCTCTTGTTATTTATGAATTCTTTACTGAGTGAAAAGAAAAATAAGAGATATTTTAATAAAATCATGCATGATATTTTCATAGTGAATTATATGAAATGCTTCATTTACATAAAGTAAAATATTTTTTCAGATAACTATATATATATATATATATATATAATCTGAACATTTATGATTATTAGCTTTATTAAATTTAAGGAAACCTGATTTTTTAAATCCCTATGTAAATAAAATTTTATTAATATCATATTTTAAGGCGCAAATAAGGAATTTTATATAAAAAAATGAATTCTGTAAAATCTATACTTCTTTTCGAAAAACTGTTATTTTTTTCTTGGAAGCTGAAACAAGTAATCTTGCTTTATTCAAAATAATATATATATATATATATATTGATTTTAATAATCCTTATTTTGAGATAAGAATATACAAGTTCGAAACTTTCAATAGTTAGATTATGAAATGTACGCATTGTATGAATAACCTCAAAGGTTCGCCACAGAATCACATCTGACGAAAAATGATTTCCTTAAAAAAAAAAAAAATTATTTTAAAAATGCGAAATTACTCATTTACAAACTTTTATTAGACCCTTTCTCACAAACATTGTTGAAGCTTGAAAAATGATTGAAAAAGGAAAAGAGATCTTAGTGATAGTTGAGTAAGCATAATGGATGGAGTGAAATGTGATAATTATTGGAAAAGAACCAACTCGTAAATTTGCAAGCTATTGAAAAAACCAGATATTATTAACAATAAGAAAAAAAAAGAACAATAAGATATCAGTGAATAAGTTTTGTGGAACTGAAAATTATTAGATACTGCCTAATTGATTAGGGAACTATATAAAATGTCCTAGAGTATTCGGAAGAGTAGGAACAAACGGTAAGGATTTTAGGATTTTACTGGATTAAAGACAATTGGCCCATAGAGAAAATACTTTTGTTGGAGGGGAAAAAAACGCCAAAATTCTTAGTAAAATAATCTTACCTCAGAAGTTTATAAAGATAGAGTTGATGAAACAAAATTATGATCAGAAATGGCTTCTTTGTCTATATGTGGCAAAAATACTTGGTCGGTAAAAACAATTTATAAAATAGAACTATTTTGCAATCACAAAATCAAACAGCTCTGAAATAACCCACATTTCGTGTATTTCAGTAGTGAAGCAGAATGAAAAGCTGGATTTCAAAACTCCTTGTTATCAAATACATTCTGAGCAATCACAAAAATGAAAACTATTTTGACTTTGTCATTTAGAAAATTATTTTGATGAAAGAAAATTATCTTGATTTAAAAGCAGCATCTGAATCTTTGATTATAATTTGACGACATTCATTTCTCTTATAACTATTTAGGATGCTTTCTTGCAAATCTTAGCGCTACTAGTGATTGCCAAAGTACGGGATTTCATTAGGAATGAAGGCAATGAAATATAAATGCTAGAACATATAGAACACTCATATTATTGTAAATTATTGATGGAATCTGCAAAAAGTTTCTGTATCTCATATTCGATTAAGAATGTCAAACAAAGGAAGATTTTGGAAACAAAAATATAGCTGCTCTTTTTATTTTTATATGATATCATTACATATCCAATTTTTAATTAAGCTATTGAAGTTTTACAGAAGTGCTCATGTGTTTTTTCAAATTAAAAAAGTTTCACAAAATTTCTTAAAGGAAACGCATTTTAAATACCCTAATCTAACCCCAGCCATTCGGATGATTTCTGTGAAAATCGGAGTAATATTAATAATAAAAAAAGAAGGATGTTATTTGAACATAAATTAAATGGATGTCCAATAACTGGGCAGGTGAACTGTTTATCACATTGCAGATTACTGCCGGAATCTGCGAACAGATTTGTAAATAAAGTTCTTTCAAGAATGCAAACAAGAAGATAAGTTTTTAGATTAGAACAAAATAACTTCTTTGTTCCAATTGATTCTTTTTATTCCTAATTTTAAATTAAACTGCTGTTTTTTTTCAAGCATGTAGCTGCTTTTTTCCAAGCAGTTAAATTGTTTTATGTATTTAAAAAAAATAATTTAATTTAAATTCACTAAGCAATGCTTACGTAAATAAGTTTGAATTTAATAACAACACCGTCATATCATACAAACAAACGTTAATGGGCAATACCTAAAGTCATTTGTTTTCAGCTCTCAAAACATATATAAAAATCTTTTTAAAAAATAGCGTCACCAAAAAGTGCTATGTTATATATACAGGAGGCACTATTAATACCTCCCAAACTCTGCACGGCTAGATTCCTCGTTGGAAGATCATAAAAAATGCCCAAAGAACTGTACCTGTACTATCCAGAAAAATATTTCCAGAAAAATATAAAAACAAAATATGATGTCACATCCGGTGTAAAGAAAAAAATACACTTTATTTAATACATCAACAGCTATTTTCAAATTACAAAGGCAGATAGATGTTTAAAGCGCCCTCCGTGCAGATCGAAACATGCGTTAACTTGCCGTGAAATGGCTATAGCCTCTCTGACCGTCAGATCTTTTGCACAGTATACTTTTAATGGAATTAAGCTCACTTGCTAGAGCAAGTGTGCTTACCTCGGGTTTTTCTTCTACCTTCTGCAGTATTGCATCCTCCTGTGATTCCGTCAGGGAATTATTCAGTCTTTCAACATTGTGACGACTGGATATCGGGCAGATACTTCCTGTATTTTGCAGTCCGTGGTCCAGCCTGAGGATGAATTGGCATTGGGAGTACATCGTGACGGATATTGATGTATATTCTCCCTAGCAGTTCGTAAAGCATTTCCATTACAATGACCTTTGATCAAATGCATGAAGCAATAATCATGAACGGAATACATAATCACCATGTGAAGAATACAGCTGGTTGCAGGATGCAGCCTTTTTAAATAAGAGTTAAACACTGCTTCGTCATTCCAAGGTGCTCACATGCGTGACCCGATATCTGCGCCTAATATTTTGAACATTATCGTCTGGAAAGAATAGTGCTGTTGATGTATCCACTACAATGTTTTTCCTTTTCACCAGATGTGACGTCATACCCCTTATGTTCCTCGAAATATATGCGTCGTGCAGGTACAGTTTTTTGGGCATTTTTTTATCTACTTTCCACGAGGAATCTGGCTGTTTGGGTGGTATTTACGGGTCACCCTGTATAAAAAACACATGGAATTCATAATTTATAGTAAATTCCTTCAGATATATCTGTAAACAGTTAACAATTGCTGATTATCCTTCAAGCACACATCAAAGAAAAAATGATTTTTAAAGAAAATGGCGAACTAATGAAAAGATGTAAGAGTACAGGATTAACTTTTGAACTGACGGTAATGGTTGTTCGTTATTGCTTGCAGTAGATGTGTATAATTGCAGTGGATAATAATTCAGTTAAATTAGAATTTTTTTTTAAATTAAGAATTTCCAAATATCCTGTATTTCATTATCTTGAAGGCGAGCAAGCTTCCACGTGTCCAATCAATCCATTTTTTTAAATTGCACTTACAGAGGTTTAAATTACTGGTATTTTGAAAATATTGATGCCTTAAACTCTGAAAATATTTTCCCAAATTTAGATAAAGGGATGCTTAGCTAACCCTGAAAGCATTAGTATGCAGATCATGAAGATTGAAAGATAGAATACTTTTGGTAAGATTACTTCTGGTAAAGATTGCTGTAGGATAGCATATTTTTTAAATAATCGAAATCGATATATTTCTAATATTAAAATAAACACCGTTCGAAAATATCCACCACACTCTTCAAAAAGTTTTGTCATAAAATGTTAAAGTTATTATTATTATTTTTTTTAATATTGGATTAACAAATTAAAAACAATAGAATATAGCAAAATGTTCATAATATTATTAATAAAAAAAGGTTACTTTTCAAAAAGACAAAATATATAAGTCAATAATAGATATTTACCTAAGATTCCGAGTCGGAAATTAATGGTGACAACAACTACATTGCCATAGCTTGCAAGTACCCGTCCATCGTAAGGATTTCCTGCATTCCATTCATATGATTCACCATGAATATACACCATAACAGGAACTTTCAATCCTTGTTTTCCAACTGAAAAAAATATTTAAAAATATTATTTTTCAAAAGGACAAACGGAAAGAAAGAACTGAAAGAAAATGTACCTATCCTCACAACGCACATATACTGTACAATATTGCCTGATACTAAACAGAATTTACAGTATAGTATAACAATGTTGAAAATCGAATAATAAAATATCACACAATATTGTGGGACAAGTTACCTGACTAATGAAGCAAAAATAAAGGTCTAAAAATTTAAAAACTGAAAATTCCATTATATTGACCTACGAGGCGCAAAATAGTGATTGTCCAAAGTGATTGTCTCTGTTCCTGCATCGAACGCTTTTAAGAATGTAACTCGCTTAAAGTTTTTGTTTTATGATGATCGCCAAAATCATTGGATTATCTTCATCAATGAAAAGATTTGAGATTTAGTTGATAAAAACTTAAATAAGCTATTTTCGTCATTCTGTACAGTCTCTGTTAGCTACTTTTAGTAATATGCGCTAATTTTCTTCGTCGTCTTATTATATTTGGGTGCATATAATAAGATAATGAGGGCTATTTTTAACTGAAGATTAGATATCACCCATTATTTTTTATTAGAAAAAATAATTATTATTTACGTATAATTTGTAGTTTAACATAAACTTCCCTATCTTAAGCGAAATTTGAGATTTTATAATGTTATTCCCTTATTCTAGACTCTAAGCTGAAATAACTTATAATAATAAATAAGTCACTGAAATCAAACGCAATTTTTACAAAAACAGATGTATTTACACAACACAATTATGACCACCCGTAATCAAGAACTTCTTAAATCGCTAAGGTTATGAGAATATTTTGTTGTGGAATATAAATTTTGATAATATGTTTGATTTATGATAGCTGTTCAAAAAAAAACAAAAAAACTGATATTTCCTCCTTGATTTTTTTTGAATATTTGATTCTTTCCATAGCTTCGATTATAAATTCCAAAAATTTACTTTTTATTTATTACAAAATAGAAAATTTAAATCTTTATGTACATAACCTTCAATTAAATAGTTTTTATAATTCCCACTTTTTAAAAATTGAATGGATTCCATCATGCATTTCAATTAATTATCTATTTGTTATTAGTTTTATCAACAATATAAAGCAGAAGTATTGAAAATAATTCTGCTGAGAGCTTTAATTTCTTACATCCATATTCAATCTTTTATTTATGATTGTTGCAATTCTTTCAAAGTTTAATTTTTTTTTCATTTAGGACTAAAAAAGTTAATGAAACTGAAAACAGATTTTACAAAATCATATGTTGTATCTATCGAATATAGTTATAACCACACAGAATCAAACCCTCTCACGATTGTTAAGATTATTGAAGATATTAAATATTGATATCGTCGCTTTGATTTTTTTTCAAATTTTTGATTCTTTCTATAGCTTTTATTATAAATTCCAAATATTTTTATTTTTTACGAAACATAAAATTTAAATTTTTATATACATAATCTTCGATTTTTGAAAATTTTCAATTTTTGGAATTTGGAATGATTCTATCATGTATTTCAATTAATTATTAATTTAATATTATATTTATGAATATCATAAAGCGCTCACATTGAAGATAAAACTACTGGGACATTTTATATCTTATATCGAAATTCAATTTTTATTCATGAATTTTGTAATTTCTTTGCAAAAATGAAGACAATTATTCATTTTAATCGCCATTACTGAATTTCAAATTTCAATTCTTTAATACTCGATGATAAAATGCACATAACATTCTTTAATCACTTAATCACAATTTGATTTCACAATCCGCAACGGCATTATCATGTTTGACGCAATCATTCCTAAAACCCAATGTCTAAAGAACGAACAACAAGGGCTTAAGTGCTTCTCAGAATATTCCAATCCAACTAGCATTTCGTTGGTATCTTTACTTAATCTCATGCCAAAAGCAGAAGTATGTTCTGTAATCCATGATATACTCAGTTACAGAATCGAAAATTGGTAAAGTTGAAACATTAGTTGTATATTTGCCTTTGTGTTTAGGGGAATGCGAGAGCTCTCCAAGAGGGCAGCACAAGTACATGCTCAACTAATGCCAAAAGGAGATAATAAATCACGGTTATGGTTGACGGCTTCCCGGTAATGGGAGCTTAAATCGCAAATTAATGACAGAAGTATATCAGATTAATCCAGCTGTTGAAAAGGATTCCAATTTAAGCCTCATGGTCCACTAGTTCAAATATTGGTGTAATACCTCAACGTGGGCTGGTTGCAACTGACGCGAAACAATGCAGACAATTGAAATAAACGTTTAAAGTCCCTGAGACATATCGATAAAGCGTTTTAATTGCTGTCCTTCATAGAATATAGAATTAGTTGTAATCATTTATCACCGTTAGAGCTTCATAGCTAAAGCTACACTTAGTCTTTCGATAAATATAGCAAATTTGTTAATATGTAGATACTGTCTATTTATTAAATTTATGAGAAGATAATGAGAGGTTTGTATGAATAATACAAGGCATATTTTACTATAAAAATGTATAATTACATTATGTAAAAAATGTTTTTATTCAGAAATTTGCTTGAATATTATTTTGGTATTTACTTAAAAGCAAATTTATTTAGTTATTAATGTATATTCCTTTAATTATTATTTTTTATATATAAAACTTCCGAATAGCTGATCTAATAGAGTCATTTCAAAATTATTGTTCTCATATTCAGTCATGGCAATACAAATTCACAGCTTTAATTGGGAGTGTTAGCTGAATCAAATTCACTTTTAATCGAAAGAAAGCAAAATCTTATTAGCATATTATATTTATATGCGTCCTTCCAAAATGCTTTTTAAAACAAAAGCGATTTTAGAAGATTAGGTTTATAACGATAATGAACAACTGACCATTTTGGTAAATCATTATTGGGAGAATTTTTTTTTGATATGTTATTAGAATAGCATTTCTTTTGAATTGTATCGACATGATTAAATATTTATTTTAATTTAGACAATATTATTTTGAAGTTTTGAAATGATATTACAAAATGGCATCTTGTCTCGGTGTCGAAGGAAAATAATTTTGATTTCAGATGAAGATTCCCTTCTTTTTTTTAAAGTTGAATACATTATTTTCTTAAAAGATATACGACTGAGCACTAATTAATAAAACATTGTTAAATGCACTTTTTGAATACAAAAATAAAAGTTTTTCCTTCAAATTCATTAATTTATTTTATTTTGTTGGATTTTTAGTCACCATGTGTTGTCCGCTGCGTGAATTGTTGGTGTCCAGCAATATAGAGAGTGAGTAATTAGGTTGCTAAGCTGGAAAAGTATGAACGTCGATGAAGTGATTTTTTCCAATTTACCCTGATGTTTTTTTTTCTTAAATAATGCATGAATATTTTAATTAATGAACTTTTCTGCATAATTTTATTTTTAATTTTCTGAAACGCATTCTATATTATTTTTAGTTTCATATTTGAAATTTGTTGCTTCAGAGTTTAAATACTGAAAATATAATTTATAAGCAAAAATAAATATATGGATATTTAAATAATGAATATATAAGTAAAATCACTAATAAAAAAGATTATTTAGTAAAAATAAAAGTTTTTATTTCTAAATAATCTTTTTATTTATGATTATAAATGAGATAAATAATGAGTTAATTAATTATGAGATAATTAATATATCCAAAATATTTATTGAGATATAAATGTCATACATAATTTAATGTCCATGATCCCCTGACTCTAGAAAAGTATTTTTATACATTTAAATATTTTGCTCAAAATATATTGTGATAGTTAATACAACTGTGTTATTTTAATAGCATTACACGTGCTCTATATATTACTATCTTCCTAATGCAGTCAAACTCATTAGATAATATTTCCATTAAAAATTTAATTTCCTGAGTATTATATTATAAATACTTATTGTCTTTTGTGATAATAATTTTTTTAATTAATGATTTCCTATATAAATTGAGCAGATAACAGCAGAATTTTTCTTCCTTAAAATTCAACAATATGCAATGGAAGAAAATAACGCTATTAAATATCTAATGAAACAATGATAGCGGTTTGAAACGCGTAGCAACTTTGTAAAGTATCATAGAAAATGTGGCGAAAAAAATTATTAAAAAAATATTCAGTTTCAGAGAAAACTGTAGCACAACTAAGTAAGTATCATTGAAAAATTTATTATTTTAAATTTTAAAATAATATAAAATCCCTTTTTCTGCAGTAATATTATCGGAACTTTTCGAAGAAGAACGCTGTACTTCACTTAACCATATCCTTCCGATGCTCATTTGTGTTTAGGTACGACAGATAAGGAAATTTTGTAGTTTTTCTTTCAAAAATGTAAAATGTCAAGTACTTTAAAAACCGCAGTGACAACTCGCGTTCTTAAGGGGTAGATATACAAAATGAGGCTCCACTTAACCGAGGGTTATTAAGCAATTATTTGCTAGAAAATATGCTGAGATTGATCAGAAAATCTTTCCGCACTCTTTAACAATTAAGGTATTTTAGTATGCGCATCAGTACAAGGTTCTCACTAGCATTCAATGAATCACAACAAAAGGTGTGAGGAATTCCGCAATGATATCCAGTTGCCTCGACCCCCCTCCCAACATCGCTGCTGCGTTGTGATATGAATGCTTGGCTTCTTTCGATATTGATATAATTAGTTATTAATTAACGAAAATTATATTTACAAGCTAAATAAAATGGAGCTGAGATACATATTCCCATCCTCCAAAACATTTTTGTGCTAAGTTTGGTGTCACTAAATCATTCTGGCATAGGCAGCACCAGCTAAAATATACGTATCCTTTTATAATGATGCTATATTTAATACATTAGAAATCGAACAGAGAAAAAAACGCATTTAAAATGATATTTTAAAATCATTTCAGTATACCATTTCAAATATTTAGACTTCTAAGGAAAGTTCAATAAGGAGAAAACATCTATTGCGTCCCTCCCCCTTTATTTCGAAATTCTTTTTCTTCTTACGAAATGTGAGGGAAAAATAATTGCTGCTGATTACAAATAAAATATAAATATTTGGGGAATAAATTCTAAAAGAAAATCATTGTTTAGAATTACTTATAATAATTTTTCTGATAATCGAGTTCAGAACAGAAATTTATTTTTGTACATGTATAAACAATGCCAATATCCCGCATAAAAAATGCCCAATCTATTTTAAAGAAAAAGAAGAGTTGTATTATTTTCATTCCATTTCCCTGAAATGGCACAATAAATTTTGAGACGCCATAAGAGAAGCTTTCTCGATATCATAAATAAAGAAAAAAAAAATCAAGAGACAACAATTTTTCCGGCATTTTCCGAAGCAAAAGAAGGAAATAATAAGAACAAAATGCAAAAAAGGGATCTTGGATACACAAAATCTGACAAATAACCAAGCTGATTGAAAATTCCGTTTACCAGCTGAACCATACATTTTTTCTCTTCTCAAAAACAATGCAAAAATATTTTACTCTATATTTTGAGATCATTCGTCATATCTTGTTCTCTTCAATAAGGATCCAACGGGCGACATTTTGAGAAGAAAAAGAACGGAACACATTGTTTAGTTTCTCTAGTTTGTGATACTTTCAAGTGGTCTTTTGTTCTTCTATATTTTTTTTCTCCTCCGGATGAAAAAGAAAGAAGCATGCATTTTTTGAAGTGCGTTTCGTTTCGCTTACTCTGTGCTTTTACTTCCTTCCGTTCTATATAAATGACAGCAAAACTGAATCAGGTAGATTTGAGAACACTCGTCGGTCTTTTTTGGATAAATTAAGTTTAAACATGGATGCGACGGAAGGCATTCATCATAACCAAAGAATAATCGGATGAACAATATTTTTGTATCATATTTATTACATCATTATTTTCTTTGTATAAAAACATTTATCAAGAATTATAAAATATTTCCAAAATAATTATGTTTCTATGCACAGAAAGAACACTTGAGAAATAATTTTATATCATTCTTATAGCTGGAAATTTTTGTGGTGGTCTTTCATCAGGTAGATTCGGGAACACTCGTCGGTCTTTTTTTGATAAACTAAGTTTAAACATGGATACGACAGAAGGCATTCATCATAACCAAAGAATAATTGAATGAACAATATTTTTGTATCATATTTATTACATCATTATTTTCTTTGTATAAAAACATTTATCAAGAATTATAAAATATTTCCAAAATATTTATGTTTCTCTATAAAGAAACAACACATGATAAAACACTTTTATATTATTCTTGTATCTTAAAATTTTTGTGGTGATTCTTCATTAAATGCTGGTTATGTGAAAGATATATAGTGTTTTATGGATTAATTATGATTCCTTTGCCTCGAGATGTGATTTTTAGTTGTGGAAAAGCATCAGTTTCTGGTGAAGTTTCACCAAAATTCTCCGTACGTTGTGCAACAGTTGCAAAATAAATCTTACGTTGAAGAAAAAGAATTATACTGTCGTAGCATAGAATTTTATTGATCTGTTTTGGTAGGGTATTTCACTGAGTGAAATGGTTGCATTATTATTACAGGTAGTATTTCCTTGTTCTCAGCTCAGAATTACTAGATAATTTATAAATAATCGTAATCCGCAATTGGGCTGAACGATTCTCAGATTACTTAGGTATATTTTGCTTTCTTTCTTGAAATTAATTGGCATTGATTTTAGCATTCTTTTATCTAGTTTCATAGATCTTCATAGAACAGGAATTAACATAATTTAGGGTGTATTTATCCTTCTCAAGAAGTCATGGACTTTGATTCGCAATTATTTCTATTCTCTTACATTTTTTGTTTGTTTTACATAGTATAAATTATATAATATGATAAATGCTTAAATTGATAAATGATTTTCTCTAATAGGGTGCATGTTATTCCTATTTAAATAAAAGGATTTTTTTTTCAGAAATTGTAAATTATTTTCTACATTCAGGACAATTAATGTTAGAACATTTTTCTACCATTCACAGTTGTTTCTATAAAAACATATTCATTTCAATGATAAATATTTATAAGAATTCTGGATTGAAATAAAATAATAGTACAGAACTAATTACATATAAAATATTTAATTTTAAAATTAAATTCTAAGAGGTAAATAAAAAAACATCTGAGATCGAATAGATCATCTCACTTAACATGAGATATATAAAGACCGCATCTAGCGAAATGCTAAATGTCTTCAGACAGAATGCCTTAGTTTCGTGATGACGCACCAATGGTTTGCAATCCAATGAAGAACTGTCCTATGTACAAGCATGGCATGCATTAAACTTGAAGCTGGCCAAGCATCTTATCCATGGTGTAGCATGCGAATTTACAGAAAGGTGAACATGTTTGTGTTTCCTCCTTTCCATATGGTTCGTTATGATTTCTTTATACCATTCAAGCATCTGCGAAGTTCTACATAATGCATCGAGCAACCGTGTATTTATGCTTGAATGTGGAAGACACAACTTCAGCACAGCCATGAAGAGCGGTACATGTCCCATCTGGAAAACCGATACATATTACTGACTAACGAGTTCAATTTCACAGTCCAGTGCACACCTTTTATCATACATGTGCACACCTTTTACCAAGACACCTTCCAAGTACATGAAAAAGTTCTTCAATGTTCTGTACAGTTTTCTGGATTCAGGTCACCAAATCACCTTGAGTAATTCCGGTGCGAGGAATGCCGTTATAGTTAACTATATCTGTGAATCTTTTTTTTAATTGTACTTTTTTCTTAATATGGGACAAGTGCTTCTGTGCATAATTGGGTAAAATGAATATTTACTGAATATTTTTCCATTGTTCATTTGTACAAGGTACGTTTCAGAATTCTGAGTAAATCTAGACATATTAAGTGAAAAATTATTCCTTTTTATTTCCATATAAAATCATTCTTACTGAATATGAAGCTAAAATTAATTACAATAATCAAAAATTGGAGAAAAAAAGATAATTTGAAGATATCATTCATTTTTTAAAAAAAAATGAACTATTTTTAATTCATTTAAAATTGGTTGTGAGCCAATAAATAATTTTCGTTTCGCCCTGGTTTATTCGTAACGGAATAAATAACTGCTTCGTTGAATAAAAATGCAACTTTATCTTAAAATTATCATTCTATTAAATAAATTTTATTGAAAAATTATTTTTTTATTAATGAGAAATCTTTTAGTAATATTTTAAATCTAAATAATTTCAATTTGGATTAATTGCACTCATTCATAACTGGATTTGTCCACTTTAATCAAATATGAAATATTTTCATGTTTGACAATAAATTTTATTTCATAAGACAGCTTTTCCATTTTTGGCAATCCTTTAATTTGTTTGAATGGCACTTCCCATCTTTCCATAAGGTGGTATAGATCTCTCGATAGCACTTTCCACTTTGCTACTAGAAAGATGACAGCATTCAGTGTATATGATTTCTTTATGCCAATCAAGCATCTACGAAGTCTACACAACACATTGAGCATATATGCGCGATGGCACTTCCCATCTATAGAATGCACAATTCTACACATTGTATTGAGCATCTATGCGCAATGGCACCTCCCATATATATAAAGAACAATTCTACACAATGCATTGAGTATCTGTGAGCAATGACATCTCCCATTTTCCATAAGGTGGTGCATATCTCTCGAAAGTATTTTGCACTTTGCCACAAGGTGGATGACAGGCATCAGTCTTTATGATTTCTTTATAACAATCAAGTATCTGCGAAGTTGTACACAACTCATTGAAAATCTGTCTACAGTTATGCATGAATGCTAATATATATAGTAAATAGAACAAACACCAGTTAAGATGCAGCTACAGCACAGCTATGAAGAAAGAGCAGTGTGTATCCTATCAGGAATTCCATGATATATTACTTATTCAAAGTTTTAAGTTTCATCTTCCAGTGCTGGTCATACATGCAATCACTTTTTTGCCAGAATGTCTGCAGAGTATATGATAAAGTTCTTCAGTCTTCTGTACAGGTCATCAAACCACAGGTCTTCACGAATTCCAATGCAAGGAGTATCATCATAAATAAATTTATTGTAGATATTTGTAGATATGCAGATTTTTTAAAATAATAGAATGCCCTTACTATCTAGATAACATGATTTTGTAACATAAATAGTTACTATTTCAATGTTTACTTGTCTTGAGTATCACTAGCAACTACAGATTGAATCATAAAAGTGAGGCAGTATATAAAACCTCCTTATGTTTAAGATATACTGATAGTTTGATACTGACAATGCACGGGAGCATGTATCAAATCGAATTTAAATCCACATTCTTTTTGTAAAAAAAATCGAACAGTATGACATCAGAAGTACTCAAAATATTTCGACATATTTTCCCTTATTTGAAAATAAATGTAAAAGCCCAGGAAAAAAGAAGTATTCTAAAAATATTGCAGATTTAATGGACCCCACACTTCCATTACTGCCTTTTTTTCAAATTTAATCGACCAGAGTAGAGTTTTTATCATTACTGTGAAAAGCATTTGATCATTACGTACAAGCGTCATATGTACTCAGAAGCATAAAAGAGTAGATATAGCACCGAGATGCGGTTGTTTACTTGATCTTAAAAGAAAATGTAAGACACGTGAGAAAATATCCGAATTTAAAACCATCTCGTCTTTCACATAGGGAATACTTGAATAAAAGTTCAATAGAAGAAAATGCAACGTCCGTAAAGAGAAAACAGGGTATAGTCTAGAAATAAATAGAAAAAAATAGAAACTTTTACGAATTCGGAGGAGGCTAGGATAAGGAAAAAGGAAAAATATATAAAAACACTTCGACGGATCTTGTTCTACATATTTTATCAAACTAGGAGCCTCTGTTTCGAAGTCGAAAACCACAACAAATATTTGGGGATCTGAGAGGATCTTTCTACACATTCTTCTAAAGGTTCTGGAAGCAAAGATGAAGAAAATAATGGAAGAAGAAATCTATCTTACGTTTGTGTTTTCGGCTTCTTTGTTTTCTGTTGTTTGAAAATAATAAAGAATCATCGGAATATCCCCGTTCCTTTTCGGATAAATAAATTACTCTTAAATATAGAATTTGATGCTTACTGAAGAAATATTGAATTTTAAAAATAAATAATACTTATATTTAATTATGAAATTTTGAAAACTGTAACTAGGATTATGATTTATTTTTTGTACTGAATGAATTCCACAACATACTGAAATATACAATTTATACAGCAAAATAATAAATTTTGGAAAAAAAAAATTACTTGAGATTTAATAGAATACTCATAGAATATATTACATTTCCTTGGAAAGTATTTGACGAGATATAGAAATATTTTTGAATTAATTCATGTTTCTAAATTAATGGATACTTTTATTTTTGGAACGCATATGTGGCGAAATTATGAAATAGTAAAATATCAAATCATTTCATTCGAAATTCTAGTTATAGTTTTTAAAATTGCAAACTGTTTTTATAATTTGGCACAGATTGTTCCAAATATGTACACTACCATTAGTTATTTGAAAAATTCAATTATCTTAATTTTTCATGATGAGGGAATTTCACAACATTCTGCAATATACAACTTATACAGTAAAATAATAAATATAGAAAAAAATAACTTGCAAATCGCTACTTTATTTCCCAATATTGTAATTGAGTACCGTAATTTTTTTCATATATAAATTATTTATATAATATTTATTGAATATCTTAAGCTTCCTTTGAATGCAGGTTGTAGAGATATACTAATATTTTCAAACTTAATTCTTGTTTAAAAGCTTATGAACACTTTTATTTTTGGAATGCGTATATTGCGAAATTATGAAATCGCAAAATATAAGAACATTTCATTCGAGAGTTAATGCATTTACTTTGGATGGTTAATTTTAATTCATCAGCATTAAATAAATCTGAAAATGCTTGGAATTAAGGAAATATTGGTAATGAAATAATGAATTAATGGTAAATGGCTATTTTATCTTCAAAAAAATTTGCTTTATAGAAATTTATGTTTGAATGTGAATATATAGGTTGAAAATAAAATTTATTTAAAATTTAGAGGTTATAAAATTTTATAAAGATATTTTTTACATTATTACAACATTCATCAGAATTTTAGTTAGATATAAGAGATATCAATATATAGTAAAGTTACCATTTTTCAAGCCAGGAGTTGTGGATGCATTATTTCATTGTTAATCATAGAATGCAAGAGGTGAAAAGATATTTAATCATGAAATGCAACATTTTCAGAAGAGTTTTTGGAATTTCATTATATTGTAATCAAATTATTGAATTGTTGCATGTGACCTAACTGATGCTGCGAGATTATATAATGAATAAAATATAATAGCATTAAATATATGACACTATTTGACTCACTGAACATATAATTAGAGAATTTCACTGTTTCAAAAGCATCAAAATGAAATCCTCCCTTCCATGTCAGTTTTTGGTAGCGAATTACCTTTATATTTCAGATATGCACACAAACCGTACAAGTCGGGGTTCTCTCAGACGGGAATTTGGATGAGTCTGGACTTACAAGGTTAAAGTTTTTTCAAAAAAATTACATCTTATATCATTTATATAAGCATAATGTGATATTTTGAGTTTATACATATTCTAAAACCAATTATTTTCTAACCCCTATGATTCAGGATTCACTGTAACTTTTGAGTTACGAGAGTTCTGATTTTCTCGCGCTAACTCTCTCACACGTTGAAACCAAGAATACTTTTCTATAATTTCTATAATTACAGGAGGATATTTTTCTATAATTACAGCAGAATGCTTTTCTATAATTATATAAATTCTTAATACTTTCACAAGATCTATTTTTCCTTCCTTACTTTCTCCTAGCAAGATTACGGTGGTATTTCGTTATGGCTCTAACAAAATGTCTTTAAAATGCATACAAAGAAAATTGAAGACATTTCTCGAATAATATCTTTATATAAATAATTTATATTTTCTTTACATAAATGAAATAAAAAGTTGTTTATAAAGAAGCCCACGTCTGTTATTTCTTTAACAAAATAATCTTTATGTTTGGTATATTATATACCTTTGCAAAAAATATAAAATAAAAACATTCTAAAATATCAGCTGCAGTTAATAAGATAATATATGCAGTTTTTAATTCATCTTATATATTTTTTAAATTCAATTAACTGATTGCGAATAATGCTGTTCATCGAAATAAATCAGAAAACATAACGCTCTCTAATTTACAAATTCTCAAGCGATAAGAGACTTGACAGGATAAGCCGAGTCTCTATTTCAAAATTTCTGTAAATTAAAAATGTCACTTCTGCTGTAAACGGCAAACAGCGATCATTTAAAAAGCCTTCCTATCGCATCTCCAATGAAACAGACAAACAAAAGAAATCTTTATGGCATGGATATAGATAGTGTGTGTAACAAATTGACGAGAGATTACCTCCTCCTTTTCTTATTTTTCTGTCATAAATTGGTTTTGGTAAGAATCTCCCGAAAGATGCAGGGTAATAACAATAAAAATTGACAGCCCCAAAAATTGACAGTCATAAATAAAACACACAAAAAAATCGATTCCTTCAAGAAATATTGGAAGATACAGCGTTAATATTTCATTTTTATGTTTATACCTGATAAAAATCTGGACAAGTCTATTAAGATTGTTGAATGAAAGCGATGGCATAAAACAAAACAAAAATACTGAATGCTTTGAGTGAAGACTCTGATAATGAAGATCGATGCTACAAATGGTTGTTGTTTTAGATGAGATAGAAAGAATGCCAAAGGTTAAACACATTTTATGCATCGAAGTGCACACAAAAAAAGGAGTCATTTTATGATTCTTTTTCTCTTCTAAGAAACTTTTATTTACTAAGCATAAACCACCGGAAACGTTTTAGTTAAGCCAAGAAATAAAATTACTTTCTAACTATTTTTTTAAAGATTCTTTAGAAATATCGATTTTAACATACAAGTAAAAAGCAAAGGTTCAGTTTAAATCTTTTTACATAATTTTATTTTGACCTATAAATAATTATAATTAAATCTTTCAGAAATAATGTGTCAGAATTTTTTTTATCAATGCCATTCTGCGTAAAACTACTAATTATTTCGCTTCTTCTCAAGTATTTTTAATGCAAATTATTAAAAAGGGAATTGTGCAATGAAAATATTTTCCCCTTCATTTTTATTTTGATTTTACATACTTATATTGATATATTCATTGATTACATACATCAATTTTATTTTAATGTAATTGAAAGATTTTGAATTTAATTTCTGGTTAGTTTCGAGTTTTCAACTGACTTATACTAAAAGATTTATAATTGTTTTAAACTATAGATGATTTTCTTCAATAGCATCAGTGATTTTTTCCCTGCCTGATTATCTACATGCTATTACTATTGCTAGGATTCAAGACATACTGATGGCAATCCAGTCGTCTAATTTCTCAGGAGAGTGTATTGTATGGACGATAACCAAGAAATCATATACGTATATTTCATCTTTGCATTATAAAAATAACAAGAAATAAAAATTTTATGTAATGTACCGTCAATTATATGCTCATAGTCTGATAGTACCAGTATCAATCCCTATACGATTTTGCTTATGCTTCCTTTCGAAAAGAATATGATTATAGTATGATGAAGTGAAATTTCTTCTCAAATATTTTTAATGTAAATCACTAAAAAAAGGGAGGGGTGAATTGTGCAATAAAAACATTTTTCTTCCATTTTTTATATTATATATATATATATAATGTAACAAGAATTTTAAATATACATTTTGGTTAGTCCCGCTTTTTCAACTAATTTAAACTAAAAGACTTATGACGATTTTGAAATTACAGATGATTTTCTTTAATAACGTCTGGGGATTTTTACTACCTGATTATCTACTTTCTATTAATATTGCTAGGATGTAGGCGATATTAATAGAAATTGAGCTGTCTCTTTTCTGAGGTGAATGTTTATGTTTGGGCGATTCTTAAGAAATTATATACATACATTCTATTTTCGCATTGTAAAAATACAAAGGCAATACAAGAAATATAAATTATACGCTCTTAGTCTAATTCAGTATCAATGCAATTCTCATTACGTTTCCTTTCCGGAAGAATATGATTATGGTGATGAATTGTGTGACCTTAGCTGTGGAGATATGGTAATTGAAGATGACTATTCGTTAAGAGTCTGATAAACATGTGTTCAGTATTTGTGATTGCTAAAGAAGACTTAAGAACTTCCAGCGTCATGGCAGTGTGATAAATCTTGATTAAATAAGGAATGACAAATTATACTTATTTGATAGAGAAAGTGAATTCATGTGGCATTTTAGAAGCTTTCCTTTCTTTGCATATTGCAATATTTAAATTTACAAAATATAATTCAACTTATTATTATTGATATATCAAAACTGAGCTTGAATTGTGCATTGGTAATTTATTAGGATCCCTTCCCGTAGGACACTCCGTTTAAGTAAAGATAGGGACACATAAAAATAATCATTGAGTTGTAATAATATTGCAAATACAATTTAGTGGTATATGTTTTCCTATGCTGCTCTTCATTCTTGTCGGAAACGTGAATTCGTAAAACAGTTTTGTCTATGCTTTTGATATAACAAATCTAGGGAAAACCTTTGGATAGAAAGTAATAAATCGCTATGCTGTGATCACAAACCTGATTATCCTACTTGAGATATTTGTTGATTGTAAAAATATTTTCAAAGCTGCATGTGAAACTGGATTTCTCTGGATACTGTTGATTGAAAAAAAATGAAGATCTACAGATTTGGTAATTAATCAAAGGTATACAATTAATTGAATATATCAAAACCAGAAAAAATTGTAGTTACCATTCATGGTCACTGCCAATGATTTCCTTACAAATTCACTAGAAAAGAATTACCTCGAAATTATAGAGAAAAAAGATTCCTTCAAAATAGTTGACAAAACAGCTTTCTTAATATCAATTGATTACAATGTAAATAAAGTCAAGATGCATTTTTTGCATAACAATTTTATTATCATACGAGAAAACCTTAAAAGCCGCCAGTAATATACAATGAGAATTATACTTCAATTCTAGCAAGATTTGCCCGAGCATATCCGAATTTTCAATTCGTCACAATATCCAGTTTGATAGATGGCTTTAACTTATTCGTTATAGGAACAAAATAGTTGTAAATTAATTATAATCAGATTAGTTATTCAT
>JAPMOR010036694.1:401665-436307 GCA_026543865.1 Argiope aurantia
ATTTAAAAAAAGAAGTTTGGAATTTATATCAACGAAAGCAGTGTTTCTTAGTAGAATACAAATTTATTCCCAAAGATCATACAGATTTCAATGCTTATAATAAATTAATCTTAGTAATCATACAGAGCATGATTGAATTTTTTTATATTTAATTTACATTATGGTAATTTAAATTTACATTACATTCATTATGGTCATTATTAATTTACATTATGGTTTCAATACTTATTTTCACTTCTATATTTCTGCGTTCCGTGTGTATGATATGTCATATATCTCATTTTTATAGCACTTATTCATTTTTCGTTTCCTTTCTAGACTTCAACCAGAGGATATGAATGCTTTACGTCCAAACTTTTTATCTAATTAATTTTGTTACCATAAAATAAATGGAAAATATTGCGAACACTTTACATACTGAAATATTATTCAAATAAAATTGAATATTTTTTTTCCTATATAGAATCTTCGACTATAATTGATAACATATAAAAAGATTCTTATTAAAATGCATTTTAAAATTGTTTTGAATTTCTAAATTAAAAATAGGCGTATTTTAAAGATTGTTTTTAATTGAATTATATATCATTTTATATACAACAAACTGATTAACTACTTTAAATTTCAGTGAATTTTTATTCAATGTTTATTTTAATAGTCGTTAAAGAATCCATTTTAATTAAGATTTCAATTCTTTTTTCTTTTTTTTTTGTGATTCTCTTTCAAAAGTTCTCTCCAAAATCTTTCTCTGCCTTTTTAATTCTACTTTTATTTCTTTCAATAAAAATGCAAATAGCGCAATAAATTTCAGTTTTTAAATAGTTTTCTTCTCTTTTTTTTATGCCTGTGTCATCGAATAAAGAAGTCATTTGAATAAATGTACTCACAAGATTTTCTTTCTGGTTTTTCATCTAAGAGAAAAAACACGTGAAACAGCAGCAAAAACAAAAAAGAAAAAGAAAAGAAAAAAAATCCGGGAAATTCTTCCAAATAAAAATGCTTTTAAGTGCTATAAAAACACATTCGTGGTTGTTGCCGTGAATAATAGACAGATAAAAACTTGAATATACTCAGTTTTTAGAGCTCGCTGCCTTACATATTTCATTTTCCAAGCTTTTTTTATTCTACAAACCTGGAAAAATTCAGTAATTAGTAAAATATGAAACCTAGAGAACATTCTTTACAGAACATCAAAGCTAAAAAAATTAATTTGAAGAAGAAAGGGAGCAATAACATCACCAAGAAAAGAAATAGTTAATCTGCAAAAGGCGTTAATTTACACAAGTACTTGGGAAGTAAACGGAAGCAAATATTCGACATTTAGTATTTTTTTCCCTCCGTTTTCCGTGTTTTTCATTTTTATACTGTGCTTGGTTTTAATTTTTCCATCAATAATTATTATTTATCGATGGAGAATTCCTTGGATATATTTGCGTTTTAATTAGGGTTTCTATTAAATTAAAACAATCCAGAAAACACTTCACCATAAAGTAAACATGCATAAATTGACGGTAATATTTAGGATGTGAAGAATTTATTAATTTATTTTTTAGATATTTTTATAATTTATAGCAATACTTTTTATGTTTCTATATTTATCCACATTATTTAAGCAATAGTAAATTTAATGAGAATAAATATTTATAATAAATGAACATTCTCATGAATTTGCAATCAAGAACTGAAATTTGAGAATTTTAACATCCACTATAATCTAGAAATGCCATATTTCTGACAAATAAATATCATTTTTTAAATAAAAATATACAAAGTGGGTATGAAAATACATGCATTTTAAGGGAAAAACTCGAATTTAATTAGATCAAAAATAGTTAATTATAATTTTTTTATTCTTTTAATATACTTATTGTCTACTGATAGCATATTTGTCTTGATATGATAAAATCAACTAATTCGGATACTAGGTAAAGTTACATTAGTTAAAAATACGATTAAGTGGTAAAAATAATAATAAAATAGTTTAGTTAATTTAATAGTTACTTTACAAAACTTTTTCGAAATAATTTCTTAGACATGTTTAAAAATATTTATTAGACTCTATATAATATAAATATTACATAAAGCAATATGTAAAAAAATTAATAACAGTAAAAGCTAGCAGGAAATTCTTCCCTCAGCTTTCTATTAAATTTATATAATAAAGTACCTTTCTTTTCGAATTTTTTTAAATTAAATTTCCTATACATATCAAGGGCTAAAGTAAGAAGAGACGCAACAAAGATCACGACAAATACAGAATAGACAGTGCCTTTCCTTACTGATTTTTCAGCTCTTTGAGTATAATAATAATGGATACAATTTGTAATATAATGATGAAAATCAATCCTTTCCAACCGATAGGGTAAAATTTCAATATAAATCTAAAATTTTGATCACAAAAAGTCATTTAAATAGCAAGCAACATTTTTCTGTTATCATGTTCTCATATATAGAAATTAACAGGCAAATAAATGGTAGCCCCTTTGAAGAGTTTGAATATTTTAATACAGAGTTACAGTTTTCTTGATTAAACCATATGCCGAATTTCATGTATCAAGAGTTTTGAACTTTTGAGTTATGATATTGTCATGGGCAAGGGTAGATACAAATTTCCTTTCAACGAATTTCGTACAAAACTTGGTAGTTATTCCAAATTTGTTCTTATATCCCTATATCTAATATCATTCTCCTTTCTGAATGCATTATTGAAATTTTCTGATAAGGGATACCCATGCCGAATTCCAATAACACGGGTTTTGTTTTTTATCCCCACATTGGTTTTTATGTTTCCATGTCTAATTTCATTCTCCTTGTCCAATGCAGTTTTAAATTATTATGGTGAGAGACAAGTATATATAATTAAAAAAGGCGGGCATTTTTAACCCCAAATTTGTTGTTGTGTTTCTATATCAAATTTCATTTTCCTTGCATTGTAGTATTATAGTACATTGTAAAATTATTATAGTGACAGGCAAATATATATAATTCCAAAAATATGTTTTTGTTTATCCCCAAATGTTTTATTATGTCCCCATATCTAATTTCACTTCCCTTTCTCAATGCATTCTTAAATTATTATGGTGAGAGACAAGTATATATAATCCCAAAAATATGTTTTTTTTATCCCCAAATTTGTTGTTGCGTCTCCATATCTAATTTCATTCTCCTTCTTCAATCCATTTTTGTTATTATGGTTAGAGACAAGTATATATAATTCCAAAAAATTTGTTATTATGCCCACATATCTAAATTCACTTCCCTTGCTCAATGCATTTTTGAAATATTATGGTGAGAGACAAGCATACATAATGCCAAAAATGAGGGAATTTTTTTTGATCCACAAATTTGTTGTTATGCCTTCATATCATCCAAAAATCAGTTGTTATGCTCACTACGCCTTTGAATTATTATGGTGAGATATAAGCATACATAATTTCAAAAATGCAGGGTTTTTTTTTTTTTTAACTCGGGGTGGACTGAAACATGAAAATTCGTAATTGATAAAATCTTGTCATTGATACTTTTCTTTTACAATTACACTATTTTTTTTTCTTTGTATAGTTCTTATACGAAAAACTAAAAAGAATTTTGTTGATAAAAAAAACTGTTCACAAAATTTGATACGATTCTTTCTTGCTGCAGTGTTGCTCCACTGGACAAAGAAATCCTTCTACGTGAATTCTTAATGTACTTCTTCTCCCAAAGAATGGATAGTATAAAGAATTGCGGTTGCGTCAATGTTCGAGATTATCAGAAAAACGACTCTCGTTCTTTCCGTAAACTAACACAAGTTTAGAAGATAAAAAGTTCGGAGCCTTTTTGACGCCTGAAGTTAAAGGAGCAAAAATGATGGGGGAAAAAAAAAGGATAAAAATCAGCTTACAGAGCCTTTGGTCCACAAATACAAAATTTACCAACGATGACCTAATCCAAACATGTTCATTTGTAGGTACCTACTAAGCTCAAAGTATTTCATTACTTTTCCAACAGAATAGTAGAGCCATGAAAGAGAAAAAAGAAAAAAGATTAAAAACATCCCTAATGTAAAAACAGAATAGTTTTTTTTTATTCTTTACTACATATTTTTTTATTTCAAAAAGTTTTCAAAGTTGGGTTAGGAAAGAAACAAAGAAAAAAAAACGAGTGAATGTTAGAAAGTTAAAAAGTCTCAAACTCGAAGTAAAGGTTAAAGGATCCTTTTTTTCCAGAAAAAAGTGTATGCTACAGAAACGTTTTTCATTTGGTCATGTCGAGGAAGATATTCTTCTTTCGGACAAAATATATTACTATCGAGAGCTGAATTCTAACAAGTATCCTAATTGAATTCTGTTTAAAAGAATTTTTAAACACAAATTGTTGCTTTTTTTTTACCTTTCCCCAATAAGAATTAATGAAGAGGAAAAAATAGTTAAACAGTAACTATGTAATAATTAGTGAGGTTCATCAATTTTTTTTGTAAATTTTGTTTTAAATAAACTTTTATGGCTGTTTTCCACATTTAACAATTTTAAATTACTTAATTCAGATAAGTTCATTTTTAGTCTCTTTTATTATTTTTCATTTTATTTTATTACATCATATTTCATATAAGAAATTTCACATTAATTTATACTCGTTTGCAATAGAATAATATTCCAAAATGTAAGTACAATAATTTTAAGTAAACAAAAACTAAAAATTATATGTATTATCAACGACCTTATATTTATGAAAATTATTATGTTTATAGGCAAAATAAAAAAAACAACATTGACATTAGACATTATATACTGCACTAACTAATCAAAGGAAGAACTGAAAATTTCTGTTACGCAATTATATATTTACTTCAATTCTTTAAAAAAATGTAAAGATGAAATCGTTTGCACTTAATGATAAAATTGTCAACTGTTAAAGGATATAACTATTTCTAAGTTAAAATGCTTAAATGGGCAATGTTATTGATAAATAAAAAAATTACAAAAATTTTTTGCAATTAATTTTATTGATAAACTGTTTCTATATTTTATTATTTTTAATATATATGTGTAATTATAAAAAAAGTCACCTACGACAGTTTTGTATCATTCTTAATTCCCACCTTATATAAAATTCTTGGTTTGCATTAAGAATCAAGTTCTTTTCTTTTGCTAAAAATATATTTGAAAAAACTGAAAAGTAAATTTCCTTCCTTTGCATATGAAATATCATACAAGCTTTTATTTAAACATTATAATCTTTATTCATCAAGACTTAATTAAATTTGAAGTTATTTAAATAAATACAATTAAATTAAAAAAAATTGTCACCCTAATTAACGACGATTTGAATTGTAGTGAATTAAAGAATTATTCTTGTGTATTTCTTAGGTCAGGAGAAACAGGAGAAACTCATTGAAAAATTTTGAGCTTGAAATAAACAAGAACACTTTATTATTATTTTCATCTAATGTAGGGTGTTAACATTACTCTGTTCATTTTACCTACTTCAAGTAATCAAATTATTACTGTTAAAATTACTTATCGTTTTAAAGTCGAATTTATAAATCTTTTGTTATCTGTCTGCATATAATGTTTTTTATGTCTACATATTAACGGTTGTGGCACTCTGAATTGGACCCATATTCCATTTCGCAATCGCTTAAATTTGACACAAGCCTGGAATTAATTTTAGATTAACCTATAAAAGAAAGATGTCGTGGCTGTTTATGACATATATATTTAGGAATTTTATAAAAAGTAAATAAATATACAGGAATCATTGTCCTTACAGCATTTAACTACTATGCATGAGCACAGTATCTTAAGTATTTTATGGTCTTCTTATGACACATATACATCTTTTTTGATTTATTTTTTTAAAAATGAAATAGTTAAGAATATCTATTCAGAAACGTGAAAGCATAATAAAACTTTACGCTAGATTTTAATCTTTTATACTTTTGTTTTTAAAATTTTCTCTTTATTATATACCAATGGTTACATGCATACAGAAAAAAAAATCATTTAATATAGTCAAAGCATGTGTGAAAATACATCCCGTAAATAGAGAAATGAAAAGTATTGTCCTAAAAGATATTTTTGGAATTTATTAAAATTTGAAAAAAGGCTTATATTGTGGATTGCAAATCAATATAATTATATTCTGAATAATTGAGTATATTCTGAAATAATTGAGAGAAAAAGGAAAAGTTTTAAGAAATAATCTTAAAAAAATTGAAAAAAACACTTTATAATAAACATTTAGTGCCCGAAAAATAATTACAAACAATATCTGGTAAATCCAGGTCCAACGTATTTTCCCTTGTAACTTTTAAACAATTTCTGTATAGAGTTTGATACAATGTAAAGGCAGTAAGCCAACCTATAAATACTATATCCGTTAGAAAAATCAATATCCATTCTCATTTCGGAAGGATATTCAGAGATAAGTTTGTTAATTATGCTAGCAAATAAATTGCAAATTATGAAACTATTTTTCTTTTCTGCCCAAACTCTTAGAGTATGTCACACAGAGCCGCTTACTATTTTCCTTCGTCTGTCAGAAAGGCGTCAATATCTGGTGATAGCTGAAAGGGATTTCGTGTAAGACTGACAGAGCGAAAGGCGAAAAGGAAATATATGGATCTGTCAATATTTCTTTCAACAGGGGGCTTTTTCATAACACAAAAACATTATAAATAATAATTTAAATAAACATTAAAATTTCATTTTGCTTTTCGAAACACTTGTACATTTTTAAAGAATAATCAAATATAATATTGTTTTTAGTTCCATGTATTTTTTTATTATTGTTTAGTTGAAAAATAAAATATAATTAGATAGCCTCTCTCCTAATATCACTTGTCCCGTAATCTAGCCAAACATATCAAAGACAACGAGTGAATAAAAATTTCTTCATCTAAGCATATAATAAAACTTTCCATTTGACATTACATGATTTTGCTAAAAATATTCAAGTAACTTATATCCTCCGACGACTTATTTTTATTGCATCTCTTCTTATTTAATTTAGTCATTTTTTTGGCAGGAACTTTAAAATATATATAAAATATATATATTAAAATATATTATCCGAAAAATAATCGTTCGACTATTTTCAAATTCTAAAACATATCTATTCTTTGATACCAACTTTACTGCTGAAATATTTTTTCTCTGATAAAAAGAGAATCCGGCTTAAATTATACTAATAATTATAATAACAATGATTAAACTGTATTTATGTAATATTTTCATCACAAAGCGTGATAATAAACAAAATAACAAATGCATCGGGAATAAAACCATTTTTGGGGGGAGGGGGAGGATAGAAACATTCAACTAATTATGAATAATTCCTTAAATTAATTCTTTCTGTTAATTAACACTTAACTGGGGACGTGCGGTCTGTGAGACTGCTAGCGATGGATTTTCTGCCACCCCTATTCTATTTTTAGCTCAATTGAATGGATTGACCCTGTAGCTTCCTGTTTTATGACCTTGAATACACGTGCACTTTTTCGACCGATTTCAGCAGATGCTTTTTAAAATAATTCAGTTATTTCATCGAGCTCGGTCTCTAAGACCGCATCTCCCTGTTAGCGTCCCAATAATAAACAAGTCTTAGTAAATGGCGCTAAAACTTGGGCCCCGAAATATCATCGTTTACTGATCCTATTATGAAGCCGTGCTCTAGACATTTTTAAATGAAACAGAAAGTGATTTTAGTGATAAGGATAATTGTACAGAAGAGTTTTTAGATGAAAGTTCGCATTCAACTGATATTGATATGTATGTTCAAACATAATTATTTTTTCTAGTGATAATATATTTTGAAAAATTTATAAAATATACTATTATACCAAGATATATATAAAGAGAATTTATAGGTCAATTTTGATACTAGTTCTTAACCTGTATGTTTAAAATTCCCTAGAAAATCGTGTTATGAAGTCACACAAGCCGATAAAAAAGGGTCAATTTTACCCATTGTCATTGTTTTTATTTTTCATATAATTGTTGGATATTACATTATATTATCTTCTATGTGCCTTCATATACTTTAAAAATAAATATGATTTAAAAAGTAAAAAATAATATGCTTTTTCAAGAATATTATTTATTGTAACATGTAATTTTAGAAGAAAATGCATGTTCCAACACATTAGCTTTTTTTAACGATAATATACTTTTGAAAATTTCTAAAACACATCTATATATCAAGAAAAATATCTGCAAAATATATTGGCAGTTTTTCATACTAATACATTCATTAGAACATTTAATTTGAGTGTAAATGAAATGCTGTCTCGTAGACCGCACCTCCCCAGTTAAGACCTGAAGTTTCACGTCCCCAGTTAAGGGTTAAATATATTTGGAAAATTAATCTTTGCTTCCTTTTCAGATTTGCTCAGTTTTTCCTTTTAATAAAGGTTTTGTTTAAAAATACCTCTTAGATACACTGAAAAGTTTCTGCAAACACCGAAACCGTATTCATTTTATTGTATAAAGAATACAATATAATGGATATACATATTTCGTTTTAGTGAAATAAAACTTTGTCAAAATTTTGCTGTGTTTTTCTGAATTCATGTTGCTAACACTATGAAGGAATATCCAGAAAATAGATATTATGCAGAATTGAATTTTTTGGAGTCATTCACTTTAACTGGAAATAAATTTAAATGCTTAAGCAATTTTTTAAAAATATTATAGAATTTCTTTATTTATTTATATAAATATATCAATAAAATGCTGGCAATTTATTTGAAATTTATCATTTTTTAAATAGCTCATCAGAAAAAAGAATTAACAAGGCTATTGAATTTATGAAATCTCAATAATGATGACCGGTTTATATTTTAACAATATTGTTAAAATTATTAAAAAAATCAAAAGAACTGCATAATTTTTGATATAAAGAAAATAAATAATACTGAAAAATTATCAAACAACTATATATAGATAATGACTCACATGATGAGATATATCTATTGAATTAAGTCCATGATAAATTTAATCTATTTGTAACTTTGAATTGAAATATTTTCCCAGAATTTTAATAGATACCTTTTCGAGTTCCCCAACTGAATGAATTCATAAAAGAAAATAGTTTAAATTACTTCCCCGTTTTCAATATGTATTCCAAACCGTCATATTTAAATGAAATTTCATATTGTCATTGCTAAAAATTGATAAATTAGGGGTGACATTTCTTCAGAAGATGTATTCATTACTTTCCTAAATTCATCTAAAATCAAAACGAAATCTTCTAGACAAGTAGTAAAATATCTCATAAATAATTTAAAAGTTTAGTTATGTCCAAATTATTTTCAAAAGAAGTTTTCAGTTTTTACGCGTTATTATACCTTATTTGAAAGATCTGATTTCGACAATATCCATTGTTTTTATTCTCATGTTATTTCCCTTTAAAAACGAACTTGATGCCACTTTCAAAGTTTAAAAAGGTATTTCAGAACTCTCCTTGCATATGAGAAGCACGTGTGAAAATCACTTAGTCACGTGTACTGACCAATTTGGGAAAACATTAAAAAAATCTTAGAATATCAATTCCTTTTAAGTACTGATCATATTCTAATAGATGGTAGTGTGCAGTGATATCAAATTTAATGATTCTGCAATTAAGAATTTGTTGCTACGCTCAGGTTTGGCTTTCTATTTCTCTTAAGCGTCTTAAAGTTAATTTAGAAAAAGCATTGAAAATTAACTCAAACTTGAATTTCGATTGATAATGAAAATTTTGAGAAGTATATTTGTATCTAATAAATAATTATTTTCTCCATTGAGATGTCTGCTTTTGAACTTGCATTGTAAAGAGAACCTGTAATATCAGATATTCAAGTATGTAAATATTAAAAGAATATTACTATTATGTACAAATTATAATTATATAAAATTAATATAGTACATTTTTCTGATTAGTTGACACTCGAGTTCATTTATCTATAAAGAGAAAAGTATGAAATGGTGAACAGGCCGTGAAGAAATTGTATAGTTATAATAACTATACAATTAGTTCTTATTTCTCATTATTGATTTATCTTCAATCTCGCATTATTAATGATATATTCTCCATAAGTGATACATTTTGATTCACGTCCGATTCCTAGCCCTATATAAGTGACATATCTGTAATCACGCAGTTCTTGTGTCACATTCGCCAACTGATCAGCGACAGGCTGTAACTTTTGTTGAGGCCTTTATTCTTTCGTGTGCTTTATGGATGAAATTTTATTGAATGCACCGATTATTTCAACTATAATAAACATATCATATGAATTACAAATATACATATTATTATATAATAAGTCAAATCATCTAAGAGGAAAAAACAACTCAAATTTTTAAAAATAAGCTATACGTTTGAAAAACTGCTTGTAATACACTTTTAGTCATCTATATTAGAAAATTTCCTGAAAATTCTGAAACTCACATTTAGTTTCTTAAATAATAAAATTAAAAACATGCGATAGTATCATTAAGTAAAAATGTTTGGCAAGCCGCATAAAATATTTCTTGAAAACTCTGTATTGGAAATTAAAGTTTTCGACAACCAAAATAATCAATATAATTCATTCTAAGAGACGCAATAAACCATATTCATGGAATCGACACATAGTATAAATTTTATCAGCTACATAACAATATTTCTCTTAAAAATATGTTATGGATTTTAATTTCTCAGGCACCAAATGAATTAGACCATTCCTTCTGAAAGATATAAAAGCAGTTATATTGAAATAATGTTATCAATGATTATACCAGATACGCCGTTTTTTATAAAATGTCTGAACACAAATGAAGCAACCAAAAACAACGTATTATCTCTCAACAACTTGTCGGTGAATCCCTAGGGTTCAATCCGGTGACATTCTACTGCAATCGATGCCTTTTCCAACCTTCCACAACTTCATTGATTCCCATACAATAAATTATATTCTTGGAGTCGATACGTATTATTTGATAAGCTACATAAGAATATTTCTCGTAAATTCTCTAATGAATTTTAATTTCCGAAGTACAAAATGAATCAGATAATTCATTGTGAAAGATATAAAAACCATATATATAAAGGAAAAAAAAATGTTATCAATGATTACAGTGGACCCGCCATTTTCTATAAAATGTCTGAGCACAAATGAAGCAACCAAAAATTATCTCTCAACAACTTGTCGGTGAATCCCAAGGGTTCAATCCGGTGACATTTCTATTGCAAAATAAATCGATGTCTTTTCCGACCTTCTCTCAACCTCATGAATTTTGACGAAGTAAAAAATAATAAAGCGTAAAAATAGAGGAAACGAGATTTTCAAATTTTTACTTTTTCTTGGGAGCAAACGACTTTACACACTTTTGGAAAAGAAGATGAAAAACTCTTCGAGAATTTAATTAACTTCTTTTTTTTTCTTTTACAACGTTTTGAATTTCACTTTCAACAAATTCCTCTTATAAAGATTACTAAGCGGCTATTATTATTTATAAACTGGCATCAAAAGTGAAAATCTTGGATACATTTTGCTAAAATCAAAAAATGCATTTAAAAAATACTAAAATAATAAACAAAGTAAAAATAAAAGGAAATTTGCATAATATAAAATTCAGATAAAGAACACCATAAGAATTTTCGCTTGTTTCATAATTCAAATAAATGAATAATGAATTTTCATCCAACATAGTATTGTTTTTGTAGAAAGGAAAATGAGAACATATAAGATTACTAACAATCTTCAAACAGGAATGTTCTTTCATTGCTATTTTCAAAATTTATTTTAAATTCTCTTTAATAATTAGGATTGCTTAGACTAACAGCTTAAACTCATATTTAAATTATTATCGAGACTTACTTAACTGAAAAAATTTAGAAATCTAAATTCTTTAGCTTTTTTTATACATAAAAGCAAAAAGAAGAAATTTATTTTTCATATCCCAATTATTCAGTTACATATAATTATATTAAAACTTAAAAAAAGTCTAATTTAATCTGACTCTATTAAATATCATTTAAAATCTGAATATGTAAAGATAAAATTTGGCAATAGAAGAATAAGAATAGAATTTGGTCATTGAAAAAACAAACAAACTCGAATTTGTTTTTAAGCAAAACAAAAACTTTATTTCAGTCAAATAAATTTATATCCTTTTAAAGTCTTATCAAACGAAATGTCATTACATAGTTTTATTATTCTTGCATTAAAATTTGCAACTCATTTTTAATTATTTGGATTTAATGTACAAAGTTTAATGCTACTTATTTGTTGATATACCTTATATTAAATTTTGTGATTAAAAAATATTAAGTGCTGAAAATTCTCTTCCGATTATTTTTTTAAAGTTTCTAATAACTTTTTTTCTATATTTGTAGATAACGCATAGATTATCGCATTATTAAACAAACCGGGGCAAGAGGCATATCACAAAATGCATTTTAGTTTCTAAGAGCTTTCAATGTTATTTGTTCCTTTTCCTGAAGTTCTAAGAATCATGATCAAAATACTATAAGAGTCAATGTTTTCCGGAGTCTGTAATGTCCTTAATAATATTCTTCTTTATAAATGCGTACAAATGGATCAAGTAATCTTTTATTATTTTTGTGTCTTAAAATTTATTGATATCTGAAATTATTAACAAAAACAAAAGAAAATATAAGCATGTAATAGTTTGTTTAAAAATATATGTATGGTAACATTTATTATATCGCTATTTGACGTTAGTAAACAATAGAATTGATTTTTAAATCAATAGAATTTTATCATGCAAGTATATTTAGTATTTTTTTTCATCATTGCATTTAAAACTTGACCGCAAATTATAATTTGTTCATTCTTTGCCAACTAGTAAAAAAATTAATTAAAAAAGTTTCATTTCATATTGAGAAAAAATGTTCAATTAATAATTAATATGCGTTAGTAATGAAATGCACCGAAGACGCTGGATGAAATATGTCTTACAAACTATTGCTTTTGAGACTCTGTGATAGCCATATTTTCTTGTTCTTTAAAGACTTTTTATTATATTTTGTATTTTTATTATTCTTCAGCTTCGTATCAATTTATAAGAATTCCACCTTGAGCTATAAAATCAGCATACCAAAAATATTTAATCAAGTTTTTTAAAAAAAATGATGTTATATATGAAAAGAATTATACAAGTATTTTTTCCAGGTACTTGAAATATGAAATAGTTCAAACAATGTTTTGAGCTAGTTAAATTAGTTTCATTGTTTTTCATCTAGGACAAAGAAAAGAATCTTTGAAAGCGGCAGCGCTAGCTTCCTTTGCACAAAATAAATTTAAAACAAACTAAGATGAGCTGAGGCAATCAGTCAACACTTATTATCATCAATTTACATTAGCTCAGTTCAACGAGAAAGATTGTAAGTTAAAAAAATAAAAAAATAATAAGAAAGAAGCTTGCACAAGCTTCTTCCTCGGTATTTTTTTTTTTTTTTCTGAATAGCCGCTGTAAATAATGACCTCTGAGAATACATTACACCCAGACTAACAAAGAACAAAGAATCTTTTATAATTCTTTTTCATCGCTCAACTCGTCAAACACAGTCATTTTTTTCTTCTTCTTATTCTTCCGAAAGCGAAATAATCGACGAGAGGGCAGAAATAATCATCTAAAAGTCATTAAAATGACTGATGATGTCAACTTTCTCTTTGATCTTCTGCATAACTAGTGTCTCAATGCAGAGATATTCGTTTATCGGCAGCATTCTGGAGTTATGAATGGAAGAGGATTTGGAAAAAAATGAACAAAAAATGCAAAATTTCTACCATGTGATGGCCTAAGAATGAATACAAACATAACGCTGTTGGAGATAAGAGCTGAAAAACAAAGACTTCAGAAAAAGAGAGAGCAAAAAAATTATATAAGCTTTATTCCGCACGGTTCTGGATTTATAATCCCTTAAAGACTGTAATTTATAAAAAGGGATTAGCTGTCAAGAGCTTTAAATTGACTCCGTCACTTATGAAGTGGAATATTTCTTTTTGCATGTAATATTTGGGTGCAATATGTTACTGTGATAAAGGGCTAACTATAACAGTATTTGTGAAACGAAAAAAGTTAACTAGATTTTTATTAAGTAAAGCCTGCTTTTTGAAAACGATAGTTCTTATAAAGTTTTCGCATATGTCCAAGTCCATGTTCATGTTATTTTTAAAGAATATTATTAAACTTAATCACAATGAACCGTTGATGGTATTTTTTATACTGCACTACATTGTCTATATGTATCGATTTATATAGATATTTTGCAATTCAAATTTGCATTCTTCTAATATATATGTTTCAGCTCTTATTTATTATTATCATTATTTTCCCCTGAAATTGCAATTTTCAAGTGCAAATTTTGATCAAAAATATGCAATTTTAATAAGTATTATATTTTAGGTTCATATGAATTTCTCTTGCTAACATTATGTAACCCACTACATGTAAATAAATTTTCGAATATAAACGGAAATAAAATTTTAAATATATAAACATTTGCTAATTAAATAAATTCATTTTCGTAGAAATACACTTTTATGTATGACATTTTCACGACATTTTTTATATGTTTTAGAGTTTAACAAAGCAGAAATTTTATAAACAATAAAGTTTTAAAGAGTGCATATTTTCTGGGGTGTTTTGGCAAAATGGGCTTTTATTTATATGTATATCAAATATTCAAAACTCTTCGCAAATTTCTAAACCAACTTAAGGTAACAGTGGTCATAAATGTTTTGCAAGTATTGGAAACAATATTGCTAAATGAAAGACCTAGTTTTGTAAACAAAATCAAACACAATAACAGTTGTAAGTTTGGTCATAAATGCTCTGATATATATATATAATTATTAGAAATCGCCATTAGGAGAACATAAAGCAATTAAACACAATTCATTCTAGTATGGATCTCCTAAAATCAAATTGCAATACTTATCGTACTGCAAACTGCTGATAATATCTTTAGAAGCACTTTTTCAGCTTCAATTAAAAAGTAGCAATAACGATTTCTAACAGGCGAATACCTAATATAAAAAATTGTTTCTCAGTTTGTATGGTTGATGATATAAAACTACTATCAATGCAATGAATATCCTCGATTCAATTCCTTAGGCATGCTTCGTATTCAAGATTTTTAAGAGTCAATGTAATTAGCTCATGTCTGGACTGATAGACATAGTAGAAAAAGTTGTCTGGGCAGAAAACATAGTAGAAAAATAGACACAGTGGAAACAAAAGCATCTATTTTTCTGTAATTACGTTAATTAGTCATAACACTTTTGAACTCTTCATGTTATAATATTATTTTTGCAAGCATATGCTGTGTGAAAATTAATTGCTACTAATTTCGTTACATGATTCTTATTTGTCGTTTTGTATTAGTGATTATCCTTAAGAACAACAAAACTTTGAAAAATGTTTTTGCTCTAAGTCCCTTGTATTATTCTTAGTAACATTTACAAGGTGTAATTAAAATATTTGACAGAAATATAAAAGTTGTTGTAGGGGACCAAAATGGTTAGGTTTTGTATTGGAAAATTTGTATTTTAATGGAGAATTAAACAAAATGTTAAAAACAAGTAAATGAAAAAGATATTTAATGTTCAAAGAAACTAATATTTCAATGATTGAACCTTCTATATAACAAATGTTTGAAAGAAAGATCACTTACAGTAATCGAGATCCATAGCAGAGGATCATGGATTAGAATATTTCAGCAAAAATGTTTTGCATGACATATTCATTTTAAGAGCAATTGAAAATCTACTTACCATTTTGATTGGGACTTTAAAAAAATATGATCTAAATGTAAAGAAGAAATTCATGTCTTCCAAGTAAAGTAATCTTTATAACCACGGAACTAATGTATTTGCTGTGATGTAATCCGAACCTTAAGTAGCTTCCTGTAATAATCTGGGATCCATCAAATTGGAACTGCAAGCAAATATCTGGAGAAACATTGGAAAAAGCTACCTGCTTAAAATCTATGCGGGCAATTACACCAGTTGATTTTTTTCAATTACGATCTAAGCAAAACACTCTACATCTTAATGCTAGTATTTTTTGCACATTTACCATAGAAAAACTGTTTTTTTTGTCCTCTCTACTATTTACCTCTTATATACTAAAATATTTTCATCTTCTCTACTTACTTTTGTTATTCCTCTATACTTTTTCTAAATAATTAAGAAGTCTCCTATGGAATGTAATAATGAACCAACTTGTATAGTTACTATTTCAGCGCTCATAACAAATGATTCAGTTTACTTTAAGTTTTACCTGAAAGTTCAGAGAATAATCGGCTTCGATATTCTCTGATATCGAAACCGATATCAGAGATGCACTAATACTTCGATAATTTTGATACTAGTGCTTCATGAACAATATCTTGCTTTTATGTCTTTTTGTATTTCTGCTATTTTGAATGAAGAGAAACCTTTGAATGTTTAATGATTGTGATTTGTAAAAATAGAATTTATCTTTTATCTTTCATTATTTTAATAGATAGAGGAACGCCAGAGCTATCGAAATTTAATAGTCTTTCGCTATTAATTAGATATAACATGCACATTTCTTTTTGTAATTCGAAACTATTAAGAATTACATAGTATTACATAAACGATGTGAGAACATTTTGTTTTGGAAACCACTTGAAAGACTACTTGTTATTCTTAATTTATGTTTGCAAACAATGAGTATACTAGAGTATACTCGCGTTTACTTATAAGCTGATGCAGTATGATTATCGATGACTACAACAGGATTTTATATTTGAATATTTTTGTGATAATGTGACGAATATGGTTAATAGAATTTAATGAAGACAGAGGTCAAAAATACACTTTTACTATAAAAAAGGAGATTTTAAGTTTAATAAATTTCTGTTTTATAAGAATTTGATTTATTTCATCTTTATTATAGATATCATGAAATAATAAAATCAAATTTATTACAAATTATCTACTTTAAATTGGCTATTTAACTGATGATAAATTTCTGATGAGGTTAAAATAATATGTTCTTAGAGAATACACAAGTGCCTCAATCCTAAGGACTGCTTATGAGAGAGATGATAAAGTTTCAACGTTATTACCAAGCATTCTTAATTCTCTTATGTAAAAAAAATGTTTAATATGATAAAAATAGAGGGATATAAATCAATTTTGTATCTAAGAAATATGTAATTAATTTAGAAACCTCTAAGAAATGCTGATACTCTTCTATGCGAATATATTATTTCATGAAATTAGGTAATATAGTCTTGAAATTTTGTTGAAGTTTAAATGTCGATTAAATCATTTGCCTATTATATACCAGTTTAGCAGTTATTTGAATGAAATGTGACAATTCTTTCTATGATTGTTTTCAAGGATAGGTTTAATGAGTGAATTTATGAACACTCATGAAATGTTCATTCAAACCTTCCGGTCTGTATAGATTTAAGTGTTTTCTTGTATGAAGGTAAATGGTTTGATAAAATTTTAATGTATTCGATTAAGTAAAGTTAGGAATCCCATTAACTCTTATAATAAGGATCTCTTTTTGGTTTCAGTATCAACAAGAATGTACTTAAGGAAACAACCGTGCTTTAAATATAAATGAAATAAGTTGGTTTGTCATTCTTCTCAAAATTCAGAGCTTCAAACTAAATAAAGGTCCACATTTGTCGCAAGATCTCCAGAGACTTGCTTTCTTCCCGGTTCTGAACTCCTAGGAGGACTTGTTATTCGCAAAGCAAAAGAATTCTCTCCTATTGTCGTTTTAGAATTCTGAGCGGATAGAACCTCGTGAAAAATCTCACCATTCTCAGTATTTGGATCACGTTTTGGTAAAATTTCCAAACGTCGACCAACTTGTTTAGCGCTGTTCTTTTATAATCTTAACAATGGGGACAGACAAGCTTATCTCAACGATCAGCACAAAATTGTACAGTGAAGTTTAATCTCAGCTTTTACCCAAATAACTCTTGATTTTCAAGTTACTGCTTCACACTTTCAATAAAATTTAGAATATCAATTTAATATGTTAGTATTGGTTAAATACTAACATTAGTTACGAAATTACATTAGTAGCATAAGTTAAATATTCTACTCTAATGTTATTTCGTAAACAGTTTTAAATCAAAGAGAAGATAAAATTAATTGTGTATTTCTTTCATTTGCTAAATGTAAAACAATCATCGATAGCAGTCTGCATTTTGAGTGAAAAGATAATCATAGAATATTTAAATGAAAATTTACAAAAAATTATATTTTAAAGAAAAAATATTTAATGCATCAATACATGAATGGAACTGAAATTTTAAACAAAGTTGAATGCAACAAATAAATAAAATGAATGACAGGTGTGAGATTTGTTTTTCACTAATATTTACCCTGCTTAAAATATAAATAGTTATAATTATATTCACTAAGATTGTAATTCTGAAAAGGTAGGTAACAAAAAGGTAATACAGTAATTCTATATAAATGAAATCGCATGGCGTTCAATTTCACTACTTTCCTATAGAGAGTGTTTCACCAAAGTATTTAACATTTAATATGGGTCTATAAATGCTATTCTAAAAATATGAAAAAAAATTGATTGATGAAGTTTAGTTTAATATTTACTTTCATACTGAATGCAATGTTAACCATTTAACACGTAATGTACATTTTTTTTGCAATACATTATCCGATTAAATGCATTTTATTAAAGTTACATCTTCAGAATTAAAAGCCATAAAACATAATCATGATTTAAAAAAAAAAATAGTGAAACTTTGAAAAGTCGTCGAAACATAAAACAAAGATTTACCAGAAGATGTTTAAGCTGGTCCTTTATTTCAACTTTTACATCAGAATAAAATATATTTTTCTAAAACATTCAACATTTAATTTTGGTCTATCATCAATATTCTAAAAATATGAACGAACTCTTGATGAAGTTTAGTTCAATAATTTATTCCTTATACTTATTGTTGATTGCAGTATAAACTATTCAACCTGTAATCTAGAAAATTTCTGTTTGATAGAACGTCATGTTCTCGAAATATATTATCTGATAAAATGTATTTTACTCATGTTAGACTTTCAGTGTTAGAAAAATCTACCAACCATCCAGTAGTGCCAAACGATACTTTTAAAGAAAGAATGGCTGTTATAAATGTTCTAAACAAGGAAATATGGCTATAAAATTGTTTTCGAGCTTTAGGAGACTACTTAAAATGATGGCTTATTTTTACCCATGTTATTAAACATTTACTAACAAAATATTAAAATATAAGCAATACTTTAAGTTATACTTCCAATGAGTGCATGATGAATTGCAGTAATGCTCTAGAACATTCTAATTATATTTAAAATTTGTGATTTAACTTCTTATCTAAATAAATTTTAATGTTACAAAATGCTTAAATCAGGATATTTTGAAGAGATTTCAGATGAAACTGTATTGATCATTAAGGTAAAAATTAATATTAAAATATTTTAAAATCTGCTAAGTGCATTTAATTTTGAAAAGAAATACGAATGATGATTTCAATGTCATTTACTGTACCTTTTAGTTAGTCTTTATACTCGTTATAAAGATATTCTTTAGGATACCAAATTTATTCGCAACAATCAATTATTTAGAGAGAAAATATCTAGTTACATTTGCTTTTATTTACTCATCCTCTCAAGAGATGATCCATTGTTTACCTTCAGAGTGAAATCTCGAAATACATGAAAGCATAGCACACATTAAAGAAGAAATTATTTATTAATTTATGATTAAGAGGAGGAACATATATTTATCAATCAATTTGTTATCTAATGAACTGTTCGAAATATAAATTATTTATTTTTTCACTCATCATGGCATAACTATTCGAATAATTTGTAGTATGCTATGGGAATTTTCGTATAAATACATACAAATTTTTTAAAGAATTTCCAGGTATTTAAATTTAATGAATTAGTGTAACTTTATTTGTAAAATGTGTCATATAATGAGAAATAAAATATAGAATTTGGATTATCATATATTTTTATACTTGGGATATCTCAATGCAAGATACGAATTCGAAATGATGCTAGATACAAGATTCAAGAAAATTAAATACAGGTATAATAGAATCAACTTTTAACAAAGTAAGTATGTTTTGGAAAATTGAAATATTATTTCCATGCATAATATGAAATATGTAATTGCATGTACAAGAATCTGCTTTATTTCGATTTAAAAATTGCTGATTGTTGATTTTTTTATAAGAAACATACATTGAAAATCATTAGCTAAACTAGAAGTGCTACAAGTATCTAAACACTTATTGTGCTATGAACTTGTTATGAAGCGTCAAAGAATTGACTCCAATTTAATTTGTATAAGATGTTTATAGATGTTTTTGTTATAATTTTCCGATTTGATCATATGCGATTTTTGATTTCTTCCTTTTGTATTTCGTATAATAAACTGTTTGGAGATTTACACATCGAATATTGCAAAATATTAAAAGCATCTATTTATATAGTAACACACACACGAAGACAATACAATAAATGATTAACTAAGAACATGAAGGAAATTCAGAAAAAAGCATCGGAAGGGTCTTCAATTATATAGAATATATGTGACGTAAACATCTAGCAACTGGCCTTGCACAGATTTGGCAGCTTGCATAACGGCAGATTCTATTTTAAGGTTAAAGGGGTTAAGAAGAAGAAAAGGAGCAGTGCTATCGAATAAAAGTATTTATAGATTGATTATAAGTGCCGATTAAACTTTGCAAGATTTGAAATCTTATAAATCAAGTAAAATTATATTGGAAAAAATACAAACAAGTAATTCTACTTTAATAGATTCAATTAACTAAATGTTACGATTAACGCCTAATATATTTTGCATATCATGTATTTACAAAAAAGATGTAACAACATTAATTTTATTATACATTACATGCAAAAAAAAAAACAAAAAAACATGCTATGTTGGCTAAATTTAGAGAAAATTCCTTCCTCAAGATTTATAAACATTAAATGCCTTCCCATAAGCACTTTTCCTGTTTTCTAACACCGTAATAGATGTTTACCGACCATACTTAAGATAAAGGAGTCTGAATCATCACGGGAAAAAGATTTTTTCCATAATAATTACGAAAATGTTTAAATACAGTAGAGAATTCATCTTTTCTTCAATTACTTAAAAAAATCTTCATTTTTAAATTTCATAGACATAATCATTAATAAAAAAACAGCCATTTAATTAAGAATTTAAAAGATATTATAACTGGGCATTATATTACATTAGTTGTATGAATTTGTGAAAATAACTATTTATTCACTATTGACAGTTTATGGAAGCAGACAATTTTAAAGGGAATAAGTATGACATGTTTGTTTCATTTTAATATTTTTCTGTTGACAGCTGCGAAAAGTACATGCAAAATGAAGCATTTGTTCTGACAGCATGAAAGATATGTATGTGCAATTCTAAATGTTTGAAGTATTTCGTTTGACAACAAGCAATTTGGTTTTCAACTCTTTACACAGAAATAACCTTAGTTGTTCATTTTATGTTTCCAATATCATCAAATCTATCTTTTCAAAACAAAATTATTTTACGAATTTCTATATAATTCGTATACATTGTATTCCAAACTTTTTTTGGGAGGGGGGAAATGAACAATAATTAAATAAGCAGATATTTTACTTTTTTGGGTTGGTATAAATTGTCCAAATTTAATGCATTTCAATTATGGATATAATTGCAGAAAACACTTAATAATTAACAAGTTACGAATTATTTCACCCATTTCCTTTTCCATTTTATTACTCATCATTTGAATCAAATTATTCTTTCCTTAAAATAAACGCTTTGTTGCATATACATTATTCTTGGTTCCATTCGTTTAACTACTTATTTTGTCAGAAAATTGCTTTATAAAATCAAAGCGAAGAAATCATGAAAGTACGATTTGTTTCTTTTATATTATTTGTCAGAGTAACTGTGGCAGCAATTAGCGAACAAATGTCAAACGTGTCATACGCTAAAAACAAAAGGAATTACCAAAACAGTAATTTCTTTTCCGTATGTTGTTATTGACTGGAACTTTGAATATTTCCTGGTTGCATTTTCTTTTCTATCCGTAAAAAAAAAAAAGATTCCCTCAAAAAGAAATAATTTAAAAATTGATCGAAGCGTTTCTAATCAACATTAACGACAAAATCGTTTTCCCTTACGTCAATTTATCGTGCCTTTTATGCTTAGTTGTCTTTATTTATCACGGTGAATTGTTAAAAAAAAGAAAAGAGTAAAAGAAAATAACATGTTAGCAACATAACAAATCGGAGCAAAACCAAAAACAAAATTTTCGTATTTCTGCTTGGGAAAGAAATCAAGGGGGGGGGGAAACTATACACAAGCTACTATAGCATACACGCACAGAAAAAAAAAATAATGGATAGTCAATGAGATGACACAATGTTAGACGCCGTGCATTGATAAAAAAAATAAAGAAAAAGTGAGTATTTTCTTCATGCTTCAGATACCAGCACATTGATAAACTGCTGCCCTGCAGTGAAAACAAATAAAAAGTAAACATAAAAGAATAAAGTAAAGCCGTTTATGATTGCTTCATTTAACGCGACAGTCAGCGTTTTACGATATTGACTAATTTTACCAACGCAGTTGCAATAAAGAATGAAAATAGTAACAAAAGGAGAGAAAAAATAAAACTAATACCGAATACTGATATTGATCTAAGGCTTGCAATTTGCTCTTGTTGGAAACATGATGGATAAACTAATTACACAATACAGAAGTGAATCTCCTTTTTTTTAGGCACTAAGTAGTTTCTAATAGGTGCAAGCAGTTCTGAATATAAGAATATTGAAATATGTTGATGTCTTACTTGCAATTTCTGGAAAAATTTTGCACTTAAACAGTAATTTATTATAATATGAATTCTTTATTAAATTCATAATATAATAATAATTTTGTTTAGGTCATTTGTAACAGCTGTTTTCTAATATTTTATTGAGCCAAATGGTCGCAGAGTTTTTTCGTTTATTTAAGATTACGATATCACCTATCAATAAAATATACCATGCGAATATATAAATTCAGCCCTCAATAAGCATGATTAATTAATTCCTTGTTCTTAATCGATAAAAAGTTAAATAAATACTTATTATAAAATAAAAATAGCATATTAAATGGATTCTTACTGTATGAAAAATATTCAAAGTGTATATTGTTTAAATGAAAATGTTACGTTTAGTTTGAAATTCATGTGTCAGAATATCAAATGAATATTTATGGAAATTATTTGTTTATCAATGAAAACTGGCAATGTTATTAATAAAACTATTAAAAGAAAGGTTTTTTTTTGTCAAATTTACATGGTAGGAACAATAATATTTTTATTTATTTCTTTAAAGCCAAATGTTTTGTTGTTTTTTTTTATCTCCGCGTGAAAATACGTTCTCGTAATGATATATTAGAAAATTACTAGTGGAACTATTTAATTAAACTTAGAAAATAAGTAAAATTTTTAATATGAAAAAAGTCTGATACTTAAAAAAAATGGGATCAATTATTTGATACATAAAATGCCAAAAATATGAAAGTGAGTCATTTTATTTCCTAGAAATTATTGAATATGAATTATGTTTTGTTAATAAGTATGTTCAATTAAAATTTTCGATTTTTTTCTTAGTATTATTAATTTGGTGCGTCTTTTATCTCAAAATTTGAGAGGAGATTTTTTTTTCTGTATTTTTAATTTTTTTCTATATTTTTTCGATCTTCAATTCAAAATTATTAATGAAAACAAAGGTATATAATACTCTTTGGTGGATTCACTTAATGTAATTTCTGCTTCATAAAAATGGAATTCATAGACTTTTCAATACTCTCTTAGAAATTAGGCTGGTAGAAAAATATATAATTCTATATAATAAGAATATTCTGTAATAACATATAATCTATGTAATAAGATTATATATAAAGAGGTTGTAATTATTAGATATTTTATTTAAATATGCAATCAGATTTCGATTACATTGTGATTTATAAATACAAAATAATAGATAATTTTGTTAACAAACTTTTTTTTAACATCATAAGAAATCAAAATATATTATTACGAATTATTTTCATGAATTTTATAACTACAATCGATTTACTACTTTCTAAATATTTCTCTTTGTTATTAATATATTTAAAATTTTAAATATATATTCTAATATTACATGAAATATTTTACATATTGCATGGAATATTTTTTGGAATAATTTGACTTCATTATTTTGCCTACATGTTTATAAATTAAAAATATATATATTAGCAACCTTTAAAGTAAATAGTACATAAATATATCAATAAACAAATAAGTAATATTCGTGTTGGTGTTAAATTTTAGGATCCAGCTTTGGAATACATATCTAAAACTCCTTACCGAAATTTGAAAGAGAAAAGTTTCTAAAAGTCAGTATTTAGAATTGGCAACAAGGATTCTCATCCTGAAATCAATGTATTTCCATTCCACATTAAAGATCTCAAATTTCTTTCGGGAAACTTAGAGCACGTGATGCTATCAACAATTCAGCTAATGATACATTCAATCTCGAATATTCAGTTCGTCATAATCAATCATTTACGGGTTTTGGCAGCAAAACTTAGGATCGTTTGAAATATCAAACGCGATCAGAATAGATTTTCCTTCATTTGGTTAGTTGTATAATTTGGTTCAAAAACTGTTGTAAAATTGCAAAGATATTGCAAATAAATATTCCCTTTTGAAAATATAAAATATAAATTAATTTATAAATTGATTAACATGAGTTATTTGAAAAAATGAACTTTATTTTCAAATCTTGTTCCAAACAAATATTTTATTCATTTTATCATTATCATTTTATCCAATTAGCTTAATAAAGAGAAAGTAATTATTTAAGCTTTAAAACAAAAATGTAGGCATTCTTTATATATAAAATGCAACTAAAATTAGACGCTTGTTGCAAATTGGTATCAGCGAAGTATAGAAACTGGGAACTTGTGGTTCGCAGCCCAATAACATGACCACAATACAAAAGCAATTGCTCGTGTAACGTAGCTGTTAACTGGCTTATACGCTTTCACCACAGACTCTCCCTCCAGTGAGGCGAAGATGAGACGAACGATATGGCTGTTAAGTGGTGATGTGTTTAGCTGTTGAGTCTAATATGCCTGTACCCATTTGAGTAGCGCCAAGTGTTATGGCGAGCGTGTGTGGGTAAGTGGTTCATGATGCTGTTGCTGCGTCAAGTGAGTCTGACAACTTTGGGTTGCTGTGGGTAGATGGCGTAACAACAGCTGTACGAAGGTTGAAGGATCACGTCTGGATCACCAATGTTGCGAATCGGTATCAGCGAAGGATAGAACGTGACAGTTCGCTGCCCAGTAACATGACCACAATACAAAAGCAATTGCTCGTGTAGCATAGCTGTTAACTTGCTTATAAGTCTTCACCACAAGCTACCAGAATGCGCTAAGACTGACGTCTGATTGGAAAGTGTGTAAATAATGGGCACAATCTCAGTTTAATAAATGTTTTTAATATTTTTTTTTTATTATTTCTCGAAACTAGTAAAAAAAAACTGCGATATTTGATAAATCGTAGTCCATTCAAAAGTAACATTGTAAAATTCTCTTAAGTACAAAAAAAAAATACTTTCACAGCAGAATATTCGACCAATATTAATTAAACTTTTCTTTATAGAAGTATAAAAACCATATAATCAGATTTAATATTTTTTCTTTCGAAACATTCGAATTGATTTTGACATTCATTAAAAAAATCCAAATATTTCTAAAATTATGCGTGCTTTTAATCTACAATTAAGCTAAAATTTTAATTCTGATCACATTCTGGCATCACACACTAATCGTAATAACTAATTTCTAAGCCAATAGGAATATCAATATGCTCTTGTGGAATAAAAGACGTTTTAAAGATTTATGTTTTATGTTTTTTGAGTCACAAAATATAATTCCCGAAAAAATTGTAACATTTTGCAAAATTTCATGAAATTTTCAGTCTTATATAATGAAATATTCTTGAGATACTAACATTTAAAATTATATCTGCTAATTCTGCACTTATGAAAATGTAAATTGTGAAACTTTGACTATTATGACTCGAGGAGATAGTTTTGTCTAGTGGTGGTGGACTTCAGAAAGAACATCAATTAATGAATGACATTTCTTATGTGTGATCGTTGATTTGCATAAAATATGAAAATTCAAACCTTCATAACTCAGCAAGTTTTAGTTGCATAGGAATGGACTAGTTTTATTTAAAATCTTGGACCTTCATTTTTAAGTATAATTTACAGGATCGAAGGCTAAATGAAAGTTAAGACAATATTTCTAGAAACTCATTTATCGATTTAAACAACATAACACTTTTCAATTTCAAGTTATTATGTGAGAACATTTTTTAAATTTTTTTAATCAATTGGTTTCAATCCGATAGAAAAACAAAATCTTCTTACAAGATTCATATTTCGTAATCACGAACATTTAGAGAAGCGGTGTTTTAACCATCTCAAAATCAGTCGAGTTCATTTTTTTTTCGTGAAAAACCTGTTGAAACCGATTTGAACAAATCACGTGACTCTCAGATTACGAATGCGTCGATATTTTGAAATACGATGGTTTTTTTTTCTCCATCTGAAAATCATTCCAGCTCCAAAACTTTTTCTCAAGGCTATTTTTTTTATTATTTATTTATTTATTTATTGCTTGGTTGAAACTGGGTTGGAATCATCGAGCGACTATTGTATTGCTCAATCGTCAATTTTTAGAAAATAATATATTTTTTTAAATCTTAAGTTCCATAGCATTTTTTGCCAGCTAGAAAAATTAAATTTGAAAATTTGCTTCACCGCTCTATTTCGCGTTGATGCCCGTTTTCTTCTTTTAAGTTTCTTCATCCTAAAACTTATTTTGAAATATGTCCTTTATTTTCTGCCTACACATTTTGAGTTTTCAAAAACTTCAAACCAAAACAAAAGCATGCTGTCACATGATATAAAAATTAAATAAACAACTCTTTGAGAATAATATTACTCACATACAATGGATGACATCATTGAAATAATGATTCCAATAGTCCTTTCTCACACAAAGTAAATAAAATTAATTTAAGAAAGAAAAAGCTCTCTCTTGAAGAAATTGAAAGATTGCCTTTTCTCATTTTATTTCGTGATATGTAACTTTCCTTAGATTATTCCATAAGTATAATATTTCATAATCGAATGTTTTCTACATGTGAACTTCTACATTTAATTTTTTTTCCTATTACATTTCCTATCATATCGTATTTCAAATAAAATGAAAAGTTTCAAGCTGTTTCAATAAGAAAAAGAAACAGCAGAAAGTCGTTCTTGAAGAAGATTCTTATTTCATTCTTGAAGAATCTGGGAAATCGTTCCAGCCATTTCATTTCGTAGCGTCATTCAATATCGATGATGCAAAGTTATTGGTTAAACGTTCGTCGACCCTAATGAATTGGACTGATATTATAGATTAAATATCTGCAATTTCCGAGGAGTATGGAAAAGAATACGACAGTCATCTACTTAAATCCACAGCTTGCTTAAAGAGAGTTATTGATCGTCTTTGATAATAAAAGGAATTTTGATTTATGCTTGTCCACTTACAATAAAAGTAATACAAAAAAATAAAGCAATTTTTCTGAAATGTTTGATTGCACATTAAATACAATTCCAATATGCTTTCAAAATTAGAATTTGCTTATCTATTATTGATTTTCTATGCTTTTTTTTAGTTATTGAATGCATACCCAATTATAATGAAATAGAATTTATCAAAATTTGCTATAGCTACACCTATAAAGTTATCTATACAATACTAATAACTTTTCTTATAACTTCGTGGATTAAGTATAATTTAAAAGCCTTAATAAAATGCTATTGAATTGTTTAAAGAGAGTTATTGATCATTTTTTAATAATAAATGGAATTTATGCTTGGCCACTTACAGTAAAAGTAATACAATAAAACAAAGCAATGTTTCGGAATCTTTTGATTACACATTAAATGCAATGCGTTGAATGTGCAGTCAAATATAATGGAGTGGAATTCATCAAAATTTGCTGTAGCTGCTTTATAAAGTTATTCATACAGTAACGTTATTTTTCTTACACCTTCATGGATTAAGTGTATTTAAATGACTTAATAAAATCCTATATTCGTAATTAATTCTTAAATGCATGATTAATTGATTTGAATTTAAAAAAAACATTTATTATAGTCATAGGTTACGTAAAAAATAAATAAATAAATCAGTTAATAATATGGAACATTTATTTTGAAAAATGTTGTATGTAGACTTTTAGCAACATACAATATTTCCGAAAAATCTAGCTTGTATTTAATATAATTTTCAAATACAACCTCAAAAATTGATAGCTTATCTGACAACAGATGAGAAATAATTTTTTTAACAAATAAGTAGACAGCTCCTTTAAAGGGAACTCGACAATAGAAACTATCTCTTCAAATAACATACTAAACTTCCTCACTCACCACATTCAAATGTCAAAAAAAAAAAACGATATAACTTTCTCGTCAAAAGTATTGTCCACTTTTTTCTTTCACGCATGATTTTCTATGGCTATCAATGCGCGTTCTGAAATGGGCACACGTTTTTGAATAAAATTAAGTGGAACTGGATGTAGACAGCGGATTATAGAATTGGATGAAGCAACAGTATTTACTGGGTAAGGTTAGCAAATCTATCCCAACATTTCGTTTGAGAACCTATTAATCAATTATATGAGTATCCAAAGATCCATTTCAGTGGATAATGACATATTAAAATGAATGAAAAGTTAATTATCCGTTATTAATCTAAATAAAGCCAGTGTAATGTAATTTGATTTAATAGCTATTTTATTTTTTTGAAATTAAAATAAAATGCTGCTACGATACCTGCTAACACGTGTGATTAGAAGTTGGACATATAATTATGTTTAACGTTGCTTATGGTAGATAAAGTTCCGAATAAGAATGACACATTAAAAATAATAAAAGAAATCAATGCATGCAATTATTTCTTTTTAGATGTCCTTTATTAAATCTAATACCTTACATGTTTTCAAATTCTGCTTCTGTAGAGAAAACATCTTTTAAATGATTCTTCACTTACTTTCTGATATATTAAATTTTTATAAAATTGAAAATGTTCATAACAAAGGTTAACATTTCTAACTGTACAATATAATTACATTTGTTAAATTGTGAATTTGTATAAGACTCTTAAATTGTATTTATAATAAAGATATTGAAGGAAACAATTGTGCAAATAAAGATTTTTTTAAAAAAAAAATATACATTTTGTAATTAGTTATAAAGCATAAAGTAACTCTTCGTCAATAATCTGAAGATTAAAGCAACTCTATTTGTTAAAATAAATATTTAGTTTTGAAATACAAAATTACAAAGAATTAATTCACTATTAACACATTTAAGGGCAGTTTTAAAATAAAACTAGACCTCGTAATGTCATGGTTTTTTTTTTCTTCTAAGTGAAAATGATTATTGTTTCGAAATATTTCTAGAAAGATTTCGTAGTGAATGTGACAACTAATAAATACAAATTTGTATTTTTTTATTGACAAATATATCCGTCATTTAGAGCGGAATAAATATTTGACTGCTTTAATTGTGCTATCTGTGAATACGTCAATATAATTAAAAACAACGATTCAAAAATTAATTAAAACTAATGCAAATTAAAGAGATTATTAAATGAGATTTTTGATCACTTATAAAGGTATCCGACTACGTTAAAAACACTGGTTATCTACCACACTGGCGAATTCTATCTTTTTATTATTATTATTATTTTTTGCAGTTCAGACTTTCCTCTTTACAAAATAGTATTTTATAGGAAAGGGAAGGCCTGACCTATCATCCAAGAGAATTTTAAACAATTTTTTAGCTAAAATTTGTCTTCAATTTTCTCAAACTTTAATTTTCATAAAAATTCTCCACTGTTAACATGATATCTCAAAATCTATTAGAGGTATTTACATAAACATTTCAGCGTGTGTTTTAAATACTGTGGGCAATGAAATGAACCAAAAGTTTTATTGTTGGTGAAATACTTTTTCATTTATAGGTGTTTTTAGAAAAATTAAGTTGTTAAATTTATGGAAAAAAGGTGTGTATACGTATATTTTTACCCATAACTTTTTTGGATCTTAAAATGTTTCTTAGATTTTAGTTCATTTCATTCATCATTATATTCTATAACTTGTGTACAAAGAAAAATAGGATTCCTGTATTACAAATTTGTGTAGAGTGTTAACCGTTTTGGTTAAATTTCATTAAAATTTACTACGCATTTTTTTATTTCTCAAAATATATTATATTTTCAAATATTTTTTTTTGTATTTCTAGTGTTTATAATTGGCAATACATCTAAAAGCCCTAAATAGCTTTTTAAAAAATCCAAATTTTCAAAAATATTCCGTCGAACGTAGTTTTTCTCCTGCAGAATATTTTTTCGACATCCAATTTTTCCAGAAATATATTTTTTTTACCTTTTCAGCTCATAAAAAATGTATGCTTTCAAAATAATTTTTATATCATTAAACAAATATTTATTTTTTAAAATTATATATATATAAAGAAGCATAATTAAATTCTTGTAAGAATAAGTATTTTAGAAACATTGTTATGAGAATTTATACAACTAATACTAAAGATTAACTGGCAAATAACGTTGCTATTACGTTCGATAATAAAGATGTATAATCAAAATTGGTCCTACGAAGGCGTTCGAAATGGCCCACCATTTCGCTAACCGATATCTTATTTCTGTTTCAAAATTTCTTTTCGTTAGTAAGTGTTCATTACTTAGGTGAGAAATAAAGGCGGGAAAATATTAATGGATACATCATTCAACCTTTCTTGATTGCTTGTCGCGCGTGTGACAGGGGGAAAGGGAAGTGACTGATAGATGGTGAAGCAAAAGGGAGGCCAGTGAAGGAAAAAGAAAAACGAGGCAAGAAAAACGACCGCCCTTTCCTAGAGAAATGTGTGACAACTCATTCCGCCTCAGACTTCTAAAAGCTCTGCACTGTAGGGAAAGAAGAAAAAAGTTTTAGAAAGGGGTTCTAGTCTGATAAAAGTTTATTATAACTTGAAATATTTAAAAATTAAACCAAAGGTTTGTTGCTTTTAATTGTAAACTATTCGACAATTTTATTTATGCATTGTGTTTGGTAAATTTGTTTGATTAAATTTAAATTTAATTAAAACAAATATCTTTGTGGTTTATTTATAGAATGATTAGTTTTTTTAATCGAATTTATTGTTTGGTATCAGCGATTATCCATGAATGGAAAATAAAAAAAAATAACTTGTATCACCCATTGCTAAATTAAACCACTTTCATAAGGATTGATTAGAGTCGTACATAATTGGAACTAGCCCTGCTTATTTAATCTCCAGTATCTTTGTTAAAGTTACTTTAATTATGTATATAAATGTTTATATTTTGTTTTGTTCGTTATTTTGTATAACTTTTTTTACTTTTTAATATTCCGCAAGGAAAAATTTGTTATATATATACGTTAGATGCAATAAAATATGTTCTTAAAGCATCTAAGGAATTTAAAGAATCATTTAAATTGAATAAAAGGCGTAGGAAGTTAGCTAACAAGATTTGTTAGACTACCCATATCATCATAATTGTTGGCAAATGCTCAGTGTGAAGAATATTGAAGTATACAGAGGGCGTCACAAGTATAATATGTAAGTAGTGTTGTATTGAGTGTGTTGCTTGTGAGTCTTTTATGATTGAAGTGAAAATTAAAATGTGAAAAGAGAACTTAGGGTTTTTTTTAAATTGAAATACCACATAGTTTCAGGTCCAGTTTCGACTCAAAAATAGTTCCTTGTTGAGATATCATCACAGGTACCGAGGGCATCTTTTTGTCTTGCTATTTGATGGTATGCACTATGACTCCTCATTCATAACAAGCATTTTATGAATAGAAAATTTTTATAAACTGAACACATATAAGCTTATCAAATGAAATTTTGATAAATACCCTTCTCGCGAAACATTTCCATACAATATATCATATAATACTGTCAATTAGCAAAACAGTTCCTTTTAACGATGCCATCAAGAGGTATCGAGGGAATCTTTTGGGCTGCCATCTGGTGGTAATGAATTATGTTTTCTCATTTATGACGACCCTTTCATAAACAGAATATTTTTATAAAGGGAACAAAAATAAGCTTATCAAATGAATTCTTGATAAATATCCTTCTCGCGAAACAGTTTCATATAATACTGTCAATCCAGCAAAATAGCAACTGCTTTCTTTTAGCCTCTTATAGTTTGGGGATTGGAACTAATTTTGCCAATGAATCTTTGTTTCTGTTTCTGCGGAAGATAAACTGATCTCTGGAACCGTCTTTCTTTTTCACATCTCTTTCATCGCTGTCTCCGTTTTCCCATTTCTATTTTCGCCACTTACTCCCCAAAACATTATCCACGGTAGTTGCATTACTACAATGGCTACAGATGACATAAAGGCGAAAACAGCCCCGGTTAAATACGAGAAAGGAAAATATAACAACAAAAATATATATATCTATATAAGTGAAAGGAAAAAATGATGATGATTCTTAAAGGGTTTTAGTTCAAATCTTGGCCATTTTCCAGATGGATCTCGTTATTGTTATCGTAAAGGGAAAGAAAAAAAAATCGACGAGCTCTGTATTTGGATACTCCTTTGTACTCATAACTTCGTAAAATTATGTTAAGTAGCAAAAGAATAAAGAAAAAGTTTCGGAAAGAATCTGCTTGAGGGATTGTCACAATCTTATCTTGAACAGTATTAAGATATGATAAGTGTTCCGAGAAAGTTAAATTTAATTTGAATTGTACATTTTCTAGAAGTAAGTTCTTTTTGATTACATAATCTTGAACTCGAATTATTTATTTTTTTATATATATTGAGTTTATTTTAAAATACTTATACTCTACAATGTAGTGGAAATCTCAAAAATTAAGCTAAGAAGATAATCAGAATAAATTTTAAATTGAGCTAAGCAGATAAAAGAATGACTGAATTCATTTTGATACGCAATATTTTAATAAGACGTAGTAAAATTGAAACCCAATAATTTAGAATTCTATATTCAAAGAAAGAACTGCCATATACTTATATATTAGGAAATAAAAAAAAGCATTTTTTTGAAATAAATAATTTAAGCATTCTATTAAATATTCAATTAAGAAATAATTAATAAATGTCCAAGAATTTGGAACTCAGTTTAAAGGATTACACGGAAAAAATAAAATATGCAATTAAAACAAATGCAATTAATTTCTTAAGCATGTTGATTATGATATCTTATTTCGAGATGAATTAAGTGGATTTCTGGGATGGATTATTTTTAATCCTATTAGAATGGAGTGGCAAGTTTAAAAAGAATTATCTCTGTATTTGTAAGACTAGTATATATATCCGTGTATTTGAATAAAGTTGCATTTTGTATCATTAATATTTAATCCTCACAAAGTCGATAGTTAGCTGCTTCAATTTCAACAAGAAAAACAGTTGAAAATAACATAAATATGTTTCAAACATTTTTTTTAATGTATAAATTATTTATTTCTCTATCGGAACAATTATTTCTATGGGACTAAAATTATTCCCGTTGAGAATTATATCCCATCATTAAAGTAATAGAGATACCAGAATAATTCCCATACATATTTTTTTTTATTTTTTATTTTTTGATCAGAAATTATTTCTGAAACTTTTATTCCATGGCTTATTCTTTACTATGTTTATGACGACATATTTTATTGCAGAAGCAATTTCAATTATTTAATCAGGAAAATTGAATGATTCATTATTGACAGTAAAAAGCTTTTAATTAAAAGCAAAGAAAGTTTTCGTTACAAATGCAATGGTATAGATATTAATTTTAATCGAAAATTTGAGAATGAAAATGAATTATATAAAAAAAGATTTTATAAAGATCTATTTAAGATTTAAAAAAATAATTCACATTTTAAATTCAGATTGTAAAATGCTTTAGAATTTTACAAGATTGACTTTGAATTTTAATTTAAAAGAATGATAGCTTATCTATACTTATAATAAAGCTCAATGTGTGTGTGTGTGTGTGTGTGTGTGTGTGTGTTGGCGCTCTACAGGCCAGACCATTCAACCTACAGCTACCAAATTTGGCACGTGTATACCTTGGAGGCCGGGAATGTGCACCTGGGGGTTATTTTTTCGAATTTTTAATTAAAATTTTATTTATTTAAAAATTAAGCGAAATTTTGACATGTTTCTGCTGTAACTGCCGAAAATATTACCGCACAAAAAAGATTTTTACATGAAGTTAAAGATAAAAAATTTATCTTTTAAATGATACTACTGTTTTAATCTTAAAATTAAATTTCTATTTTTAATGAATTTTTAAATAAATATTTTAACTATGTTTTTCAATAATTTTTTTCGTCAAAAATAAAAATGAGGATTAAGCACGTTTCGCATTCATGAGAAAAAAATAGCTTTTTTCAAAGTGTTGCCATCACATTGATTAAAGCTCTAACTGAAAATAAATTAAATCTTTTTGGAAATGAAATCTGCAAAA
>JAPMOR010036694.1:448377-490877 GCA_026543865.1 Argiope aurantia
ATGAAATTATATGTAAAGTTAAGATGTATAAAATTATGCTATACATAATACATAAAGTTATATGCAAATACACGATATATAAAGTTATATATAAATGTAATCTTATCGCATTAAAATATATATAATTTACAATTTAGAACAGAATCAAAATATTTTACTCGATTTGTGTCTCTGAAGTAACAACATTGATCCGCTTTAAATTTCTAATTAATTGTTTGAGTGCTCACCTGATAGCACTATATAAAGCACTAATAGTACCAACGGAATACATTCCTAACAGCAATAGACACCATTTAGAGGTCGTTTGTGATTGTCAGGTCCTGTACCAATCAGTGCGAAGCCAGCTATGTGTATTGGTCAAATGCAAGTATTTTAATGGGCTTTTAGAGAGTAGTTAGAATTGCACCTGCTCTCGATTCTAGAGTTTCTACATGAGCGTTATATAACAAGCAATATATCAATGATCGTCTGTTTAGGATAAGGCAGGTTAAAACCTGTTTAGCATTCGCTTAACTTTTGATGTAAGATGAAATGTTTTTTTAAACCAATGCGAAATGTTAAAGTTAATACAACTTAAATTTTATTAAAATATTTGGATTCATTTGGGTTTTTTAAGAATCAGGGAGGAATATTTAAATACGGGAAAAAAGTATATACCAGTTAAAACGCATTAATAAAATGCTGTTCTAATTGTGGTTAAGATTGAATAATGACATGCCACAATGAATTTAGGTTTTCATAACATTATGCGCTGTTACTTTTCTTATAATTAATAATATGTCAATGAATCATTTTAAAATAAATGAAAACATTGTTTGATGATTAATATTAATTTTGAACTCGAATAAATGATGGCTTATAGAAGTGTTTTTGCGATTTGGATCGAATTTGGTAAAAATGAGGAAACAAAAACTTTTATCCGAGGGCGATATTATTATGAATTGAACGAATAATGAGATAGTAAAATCGAAACGTAATTATGTTTTGCACAATTTGAATAATCGTTTTTCCTATAATGTTCTATTCAAACGCATCCATTACTGATACCCTGCGAAGGTTTCATTTGGTTTCAATATTCCGCAATATATAACACTGAGGTGCTCCTACCAAATGCAGTGTACCCTTGAGAAAAAATATCCTTACAACGTGAAAATTCGGTTTGAAGTGTTGAAACCAATCTCGACTTTTTTTTTTTCACTAAAAGCAGATTTGCGGTAAATACTTGAGATTATTCTATATACCTCAACCACTGGTTTCTTTAAATGGAAGTAGAAAATCATATTTCTCAGCAAATGAGAAGAATTTGGTACAAAAAGTGACATTTTCGATCAAGAATATATTTTTGATACAAACACAAATTCACTAATGTGGAACTGTCGTTATGTTGCCATATGCCCAAGTGTAATGACTGACTGACTGCCTATTTCGGCCAGTTTATACCATTGCATTCCTCTAACGAAAAACGGCGGAAGTAAAATTTACGCCTAATATTAGTTTATTAAAATGTAGATTTTTTTTTTACACTTTAGATATTTTTAAAAAATTTTACTCTTCAATCATTAACATAACTTGCAATTAAATTATCACGGAATACTAGGATTTATGGTTATAAAATTTACTAGTACGTAGAACCAATCATATGCCATAAAATTTAACTACAAAATCAATACTATGCAATAAATAATTTTTAAAATATTTTAAAAACATATTACCATTAAAAATACTCATGAATAAGGAATCCCGACTATTTAGTTCATTCACCTGGAAGTGAGTGATTCGATTTCAAAATCTCATTTCTAAAATCATTAAATAAGGGAAATTAAATGTATGTAAAAAGATATGATCAATTAAAGAGATATCATTGAAAATCAAAGTGAAAACCAAGTTAATTCCACGTAAAAATTTATAAATATAAAGATAATTTGAAAATTAAAATACATATTACATGAAAAAATTATATGATTTACGTAGAAACATAAAATATAGAGTTACTTAAAAAATAATGTAGAATAGTGTAGTATCTAAATGTAACCCAATCATATTGCTTAATTCTTGAAGTAATTTTGAAAATGTAATCATATCTCTGGTTGAAAAAGAGATTCACTTCGGATTTTATAAAGTTTATATTTTTTCTTTATAACAGGAACTTTGAGAACATGTTTTTAATCCAGTGATATTGAATAAATATTACATTTTTCATATGAACTAATGAGGGTTCCAAAGACCTATTATTTTCTACGGATTTTAAATAAAAGTATATTAAATAAAGTGTTAATTTACTTCTATTTCTTCATCTCTTTTACTCAGAACTAGTAAAAAATTATTAAATTTTAAGCATATTGATAAAATACTCAACCTTATATATTGGAAATGTTATATGAATTTTGTTTTGTTCATATAAAAGGAATAGTTACGCTACATCATTAAATAATATTATTGTTTAAAGAAGGGATTTTGAAAAACATACTTTTAATAGTGTTTTAAATATTTTTCTTAATTTATTTCCTAATAATTAATATTTTATGCTGTTGAATCAAGAAGTAAAATGTTCTCCCAAATTTACTTACTACTTATTTAACGTAAAAATAAGATTTAGTTAAATGAATAAATCCTGGTGATTGAAATGAGAAGTAAGTACATTTAAGAATTTTTTAACTATCATATCCTTTTCCAACAATAAAAATATGTCTTCTGTCCTTTTAGAAACTATTTCAAAAATGCAAACTGAAAGCATCATATAAGTGTATGAATTATTATTTCAGATATTACTTACTGTATATGGAACAATATATTTGTTTTTCCCAAATGAAAAAAAAAAAAGAATCACAATAGAACTATGCTACGTAATCATATAATTTAGAAAACTATAGTTAATAAATATACTATAAAATAATAAAAGATAATAGCAAGAATTACGATATCATTTAAGGTTAAATAAACGCATCAAAATGAACTTTTGAAAATTAGTTAATTTCATTGCACTATCATTTTACTGATCAAAATATTAAGACATTTTTAATTTATTACTTACTGAACGTTCTTTCAAGGTTTTCTTTATTAATAAGATTATATATTATTTTGACTATGAATGCAATAATATTTTCTTTTCAACTATGAATCTGAAGTAATTAAGAATACAGGAAAATAACAATCACTATTATAAATGCAAATGGAAATTTGTTTAGTATTTTAATGATACCAAAATAAATATTGAAATTATTTCTTCTCATTTCGTATTAAAGAAATGAAAATACACTTCTAAAAGATAGCTTTCATTCATTAATAAAAAGGATTATTTTAACAATAAAATTATCCAGTATAACATATTTAGTTATAAGAACATTTTTCTGTACATGAGTCAGGAATTTTCATTCAAAACCATGCTCCATTCAATATAAACAGTTCTAAAATCCAGCTTTGCGGAGATTTTCCTCCAGCAAGTTGCAATTTAAACTAAACCACTTCTCCTCTCTATGTCAAACTACGGACCTCCTGTACTCAACCCTTACGTGCTTAATAAGCGTGTAATAAAAACTGCCTCCTGGATAATTTGTTCTAGAAACACTCTGAAACTTTCCACTAATGGTCGTCAGAATGAGAAAGGGGGGTAAAAAACGTCACTACACGGCCCCGGGCTCTCCAGGGGCAACATAATTGACCGTACATTCTCTTCTCTTGTTTGAAAGCGAAGCTATACTATTGAAACAAAAGTAAAGAAATATCGCGATAAGCTTCTGTTCAGTATTAGTCTGGGCACTTAGTCCAGAAAGAAATGGAATGATAAATGCCGAGATTAACGTCAAAAAGCAGAATGACGGGCAACAGCTTTTCTCCAATTTAGTTCTAGATTATACAAGAGCTTTGTTTTCTTCCCCCAAATATTGTAAAATGACTACACATACTCCTATTGATTAAAACTCTTGAGAAGTCTGTTAAAGAAAAATTCTGGTTTATTTTGTATTATGATATCATTTTGTTCGTTTCTATGTTAAGTATTGATCAATTATAAAAAATTTTAACCATGTATAATTTTTTATATTTTAACCATACCTAATTATTAATATTTTATCCATAAAAAATTGTTAATATTTCAGCCATGCATAATTGTAAATATTTTAACCATGCATAATTGTAAATATTTTAACCGCGCATAGTTGTTAATATTTTAATCGTAATTATTAACCATACATAATAATAACTATTGGATGAATATTTATATTTTATTAATTAAATTAAACTGTATAATGGAAAATTTAAGCACAATAATTTTAGAGCGAACAGATAAATGTATTCATTCTGAAATGGTTTGTGAAAAATATATAAAGTTATATGCTTTTCACAAAATAATCAGAATTAGTCATTAAATATTTGAAAAGACTTTTTGAAACAGTTAGTTTGTGTTTGAATTTCTTAATTTTCCCTCAACAACAAAATATAATAGATTATTAATTCATGAGTCCTAGAAATATTTTGATAAAAAAACAAATTTCGCACTAGGAACCAATTTCTAGGATAATTTTTAATGGAATTAATCTTTCAAATTGTATGATAAAGTTAATCGAATATTTTTAAAATCTAAAATTTGATCCATTAATAGAACATGATTTTTTAATTATAAGGAAATTAAATCACGATCGTGGACATAAAATTAGTCTAGACATTGAGCAAATAATCTGTAAGCTAACTACAGAAACTAATGCTTAAAATTTTGTAACGCACAAATCTTTGAAGAATTTTAATTTTAAAAAATTCTAAAAAGAATATGAGGAATCATAGGTAAAAGATTTTTCTAATTGCCCTAAAGCAAATATGAATTAATTAGAAATTTTTTATCTTCCAAAGTATATTTGAAAATGCATAGATCTCAGACTATTTTCATTGTATTCAATTTATATTATTTGCATGACAAGAACGCGAGAATTTAGAAATAAACAGATCATCTTTGAACTGATGAAGAGCAATAATTAAATTATTTTTAGATAAACCTTGCTTTTTAAAGCTTCAGCTGCTAATATTGTTTTCAAATTTATAAAAAAATTATTTAGTCGGATTTATTAATTAGTGAATATTTTTATGAAAAATCAGATAGGTGTCTAACTTTTATGTAGTTACTTTATATAATAAATTTGGCAGTCAGTCACTTGCTAAATAGGTTTTTTTTCTGATTGTTTTACTATCAATTAATGTGCTCATAAAGATCTTTCTGTTGCTTAAGCTTTGATCTTTTTTATTGCACATCTAAGATTAACTAAATTTCTCTATATGCACACAATGCTTCTCATACTTATAAATTTAACAGTGCACGGGCATGATCTTTTAATTTTTAAACAGAATTTCTTAATTTACCCGCTTCATAAAGAATGCATTATATTCTATTCTATATAAAGCCATTACAAACATTATATTCTATTCTATATAATGTCAACACAAATATTCTATTCTATTTATATAAATCATTACAAATATTCTATTCTATTCTATTCTATATAAACTGTTACATACATTACATGCTACTCTATTTAAAACTATTACAAGCATTATATTCTATTATATATAAAACCATTACAAACATTATAGTTTAGAGCTTCCAGAATCTAATTGTTTTATAGCACTATTCATATAGAGAACTCTTTAAAAACTGTAAGCTTGGAAATTTTTAATAAAGCATTTGAAGCTTTAAAAATAATTTGCATTATTTCACTCATAATTACACCGGTTTCCATCCGTTCTCAATTTGCTGAGAATAACGAAGCTGATGACAATCCAATGTGGATTTCCTTCTTCAGTATGCATTCTGTAGTTTTATTACCGCAGCTGCTGACTCATCTCTAATAAGATTGCATTTGCTATCTCATGGGCTGCTCTGCAGTGTGGATTAGATTACCCCTGGAATTCCGCCGAAAGTTTTCTCTGCCGATTCGTTTATCAGAACGTTGCTCACAGAGAGTTTGCCTTTCGGCCTAATCGCACAAGCGCACAATGTAGTGAAAGCCACAAACTAAATATTTATACTTGTTTCATTTGCCTTCTGATTTCATTTTGTGATTAAAATTTTGCAAGCCTTGAACAGTCAATATGGGAATGGCAAACTTTCGTTCCGAAATTATTCCAATGCAAATGTTGTTCTAGTGGGATGGGTGGAAATTGTTAAGTAATGGTGTCCATTTTCCTGACTAACTCAAAAATTAATTAGCATAATGAAATGGAACTTAACAGTCACTAAATATTTTGCATTTCAGTTATTTGAATTGGATATAAACCTTTCAAGATCAATGGCTATCTATAAATTTGTGTTTAATATGAATGATACATGTCTCTTCAGATGAAAACTCTCAATTTGAGGAAATTTTTGCGATCTAGAATCCTGGATTAATAGAGTAATATTTTCAATTTAATATAGATAAATGAAGCTTTTGCAAACTTTTTAAGCTTCACAAATGTATATTTACATTTGTGATACATAATAAAATCTATACTTCTTGAAATCAATAAATATATTAAAAAGTTATATTTTTTGTACTAAATACTTATCATACACATTGATATTATACATATTGAAATAACTGCTTATTTCCTCATAGGTAAAAATTAAAGATTTTTTATGTATTTATAAAAATATAATTAAAATGCTTAAACAAGATTAAAATTAATTATTATTTCAGCCTGATGATTAAACAAAATATTTCCTTTAATTCAGTTTTCTGTCTGTTTTCCTTATATGAAGAAAATTCTGACTTGAATGATATTAACAATTTTATTGGCATAGAATGATTTTGTATTTATGAGATTAAAAAAATACTGAAGCAACTTTATATTTAAAAACAGATTTAATGTTCAAAAATTAAAATTTGAATTTCTGGAAAATATTGCAGCTCTCTATAATATTATGAACTCCATTATAAGCTGAGAGGAATAAAAGCATAAGAAATCTCTTGAGAAAATAAACATAAACAGTGTGAAAAAATTATTGTTTACAATTTTAGTAGTTATTTTTAAAACCTGATAACAGAACAAGGAATGCTCCCCCAAAAATTTAAATTACAAAGTAAATAAATAAATGGATTATTTCAAATGAAATACAATCAAATAATTCAAGAAAAATACAATTATTGTTCGATTCAAATTTATGAAATCAAAAATTATAATTCAATTTTGATTTATTATTAATAATTAAAAAATGTTTAACTTTTTAGCAGCCATTTTAAAACCTCATACAAAAATAAGAAATTCCCCTAAAGAAAATTTAAATGACAGAGTAAATAAATAAATGCATAGCTGATGAATTATTTCATATGAAATGCAATCAAATAATTCAATGAAAATACAATTATTGCTTGATTCAAAATTATGAAATCAAAAATTTAAATTGAATTTTGAATTATTGTGAATAATCCAGAAAAAATATTATTTAAGTTTTTAGCAACAATTTTTAAAACATCATGCAAAAATAAGGAATGCCCATAAAGGAAATTTAAATGATAGAGCAAATAAATAATTAAGTAATTGATGGACCATTTCAATTGAAATAATATCAAATAATTCAAGAAAAATGCAATTATTGTTTAATACAAAATTGTGAAATCAAAAATTACAATTCAATTTTGAATTATCATGAATAATTCAGAAAAATTATTGCTTAAGTTTTTACCAAAAATTTTTAAAACCTCACACAAAAATAAGGAATGCCCATAAAGGAAATAGAAAAGATAGAGCAAATAAATAAATAAGTACTTAATGAACCATTTCAAATGAAATACAATCAAATAATTCAAGAAAAATACAATTATTGTTTGATTCGAAATTATGAAATCAAAAATTATAATTCAATTTTGTTTTATTATTAATATTAATTCAAAAAAATTATTGTTTAAATTTTTAGCTACAATTTTGAAAACCTCTTACAAAAATAAGGAATGTCTCTAAGGGAAATATAAAAGATAGAGAAAATAAATAAATAACTGATGAACCATTTCAAATGAAATATTATCAAACAATTCAAGAAGTATCTAACAAGAACATCACATTCAAAATTTAAGCTTTTCCATTTGCTTAAATAACCCTAGTTTAACCAGCACTCTACCAATCTTAATCATATTTCCTTCATCCGTGCCCCATTTTTAAGGGCTACATCATGTCAATTAAAGCGGCATTGTTACTTTTTAGTAACTTTATTAATCTCATAAACCAATAAATGGGTATCGAAGAACGAGCAAGTGTCTTTATAAATGGGAATTGCTAGTTGTCACTCCAACAGAAGCCGTCAGACGAAGCACTTAGGAAATCAAGTGAAGTTTCTCACCGTTTATCACTTAATAAACTTGTCTTTCTCTGGAGCGAAAGATTTACAGAGTTTGGGGAGGTGGGGTGGATCGGATAAATTGGACCCTCCCTGGATAATAACACGGAGTAAAAAGGGGTATCCTGTGTTAGCTAAATGGGGCGGTAAATTGGTGCTTTGACGTTAAGATAAATGGGACTTAATTTGATTTTAGCGCTAGCCGGAAATTTTAATTACATGTACTCCAGTGGATGGGGCGGTCAAATAACCGGGGTGTCATTTAGCCAGTTCGCGAATCGGGGCGTATGATACAGCCATGTTCGATAGAAAAGGGGATGGATACGGTTCACGGGATGGCGTTTATTATTGCCTTTGATGACATGAGAATGATGGTTCTGCTATTGGCTTTGGAGAGGCTACTGGGAATGGTGACTTTAACTCGGTTACTGAAGACGGATTAACTCCGCAAATAAATAAAATTGGATAAGTCAGACAATCTGTTTCGAAATGGAATACAATATGATGTCAAATATAAAATATGATGATATCTTATTATTTTCATTATTTAAAAGAAGAATAATTAAAATAAATAATAAATTTCAAGTATAAATGAATGAATAATTCTTTCTGAATGAAAAGTTAGGTTGTTTATACTCTCTCGAACACAGCAGTAGATAAAGAATTGTAATTAACTTAAACTTTACATTTTCATGAAATAGATATTATCTTTTTCATGATAAGACAAGCTTAAGAATGAAAATTGAATGTGGACTTTATGCCTCTAGATTGGCATCGGAATTTGAATGATATTCATCAGTGAGAGTCTTTCTGTCTCTCCGTTCATGTGCATTTAAACGCGCTAAATGAAATATTCTTTGAATTAGATAGAGACAATTTAGCACTTGAATTGAAGGCATGTAGCAAATTTTTAATCTTAATTAAATTCTATTAATAATTAATTAATTTTTAAATATTAGTTAAATTAAAATTTAATTTTTTTTTCCATAAAGGTTTCAAATATACATAAATGAGTGAGTTATTATGTGAATTATTAAGTGAAGTCAATGAATAACGTAAACAAGCAATAAGGAGGAACCATAATATATTAATACTATAACCAAGAATTATCTGTCGCAAATTTAATACTCTATTTATCAAGTGAAGACAACCGAAATAAAATGGAAACTTGCTGGTTAAGATGAAAGTTCATTGAACGGCACAAAAGTTAATAAATGATAATGACTCTCATAATTAAGTATATACTAAACATATGATAATGTGGAATTTCTTACAGCATTAATGGATCATGTATAAAATGAAAAATATTATGGTAATAATTTCTCAATGAAATACTTTGCGAAGGATAAAGAAATATTTAAAATATCTTTTCAATAAAATTCTATAAAGTAATTCGATAAAATTGCAATTAAAAAAGTATATTATAAGTTTAAAACCGAATTCAAAGATTTTTTGAATAATAGCTCAACGTTTTTCTCTCGATGACAAATTCAACGTTTCTTTCTCCAAGACGTTAAATTTAGTATTGATAATCAAATGTCCTGTCACTAGCTTGGTTGGAGTATAAACAAAAAAACAATAAAAAGTTGCTGTTTTAGATGTATCCATCATCACCATAGCATTACAGTCACAGATCCTACTAACTAAAATCATTACAAACTATAACATTTATATTTATCCGAACAATTTGATTGATTAAAAGTCATAATCAATATAAATTTCAGAAATTCACTAATTATACGCATTTCAAAGAAACGTAATGCATTATACATAAATTAATTTCGTTATAAAAATTGAATTTTCCTGGATATGATGTTTAAAAATTCAAATTCCGGATAACAGGCGTTTCTAGTGTTTCATAGGGTTATCTGATCTTTAGAAAGAAAATAATTCAAAACTGTTAAGTTTTTAAGTTGTTTCTTTTCACAACAACATGTGCCATTCTAGTTTCTTTATTTCATTTCGTCAAGCCATTCTAATTAAATTTTAAATCACTTCTTTAAGATCTATTGGGATACATTTTTATCAAGCGGGATGTGCTTTACTACAATACATGACATCTTTTCGGCTATATGATCAGGATGATACAACTTTTCAGCTTTTTCAGTTACATGACAGGATTTTCATGCTAATTTAAATATGAAATTTACTTTCAACATCACATTTGAATAATTATTTAAGATAATAAACTGATTATAAAACTTAAATATGGAAATGTTTCTGACTCCACATTTGGGATTAGTGCATATTCGTATATTTTGATGGGTATGTTAAATGTACTGCTTTAGATGCAAATCATTCAAAATAAAATTTTCATTATTTCGCAAAAATAGCCAAAATGCATATCAAATTAAGAAAAACACAAAAGCTGTTTGAAAGAGAATCAAACGTCTGGTAATAAAAAAAAATCCCGTTAGAAATCAATAGCCAAGAAATGACAGCTTTGTGAACGTAAATGCTTTAACAGTTGTGCTTCGATACCATTCTATCAAGGAGAAAAAAGTGACTTTAGAATTGAACTACTAGCATCTGTTTTAGAAATGATAATTAGATTAGGAAGCGGATTCAGATTTTTTTGTTTGTTTCCGAATGTCTTAGTTAGAATAATTAATATTGGTGATAACATTTTTTTTTAAATTTCTATCTGCAATAAAACATTTTTAGAACAAATATTTGCATATGAAAATTATTTTAATCGTTAAAAATGTGATATTCAGGAATTTCATGAATGCATATATATTTAGAAATTTTTGCTGTTGAAAAAGTGAGGCAAGCTCTGCATAAGTATATACACATACGGAAATGAGCATGATAACTGAATAGTTGATGTTGGATAAAATTTCACATGTGAACCTAACATCACATCTACTCTTCTGCTCCAAATTTGAAAAAAAAAGTCTCTCATTTACGAAATATATACAAGAATGTGGAGTGATATTACATAAAACAAATGAGTTAGACTATTTAAAATATGTTCAAATGACTAAGTATTTTTTGAATACTCGTGTAAAACAACGCAGAAACATTAATAGAAAAGACAATTTAGATATAATTAAAGGGTCTTTTTCGAATCAATTGAAAATTTTATGTTGCATGGGCTCAAAGGAAATGCAAAAATAAATGCAACCATCTATAACCAAGCATTCTATTATAATGCATTTCACTATACATATACAAGTAATTAAAAGAATTATCATTTCTAAATTACTCTCATTAACGTAAGTTTTGTTCTAACTTCATTTGAAAAATATAGATAGAATCAGTGAAAATATTCTTCCCTTGACTCTCGGGATACACTGCCTATTTTTTTTTTCTTTTCTTGTTATTTTATTCTCTGTATTTTTCATACGTAGAGAAAAAACGAGATACTGTACCCTTGTAATACATACGCAACATTATATAAGATATGAAACAATATCCGGAACATTGTATAATTTTGTTAAATGTTCAATAATGTTGTATAATATAGCACAATAATGTGCGATATTGCCGTTTTCTTATATACCCAGGCTATACTACCTGCTTAAAAATTAAAGCAATACACTCTCGAAGTTGCGATAATCCACAAGCTTGAGGTCTGCCACATTCCGATATCCTCATGTCATGACGCTGAACGGCACATTTGTATTATAATGAAAAAAATTTAGAGGTACACTTTTGACTCCCTCCTTTCCATCAATTGGAGCTAAAACTTGACCCAAATTAATAATTTTATAGCAAAGTCACAAACCTAATTTTATTTATCTACTTTTTTGCGTTTTTGAGTTATCGCTTTCACATGTATATATGAAAAAGAGAGCAAGAAAGAGGTCATTCTTTTGACGGATTTGATCCATAAATTAAATACTATCCGTACAGACATATGTATTACAATGTATTCTTGTCTCCAGGATATTATTAGTCCCGGTTCATAATTTGAGTGGATATGTGTGGGAAAAAATGAAACACACATTCTCTAAGGTCATAAGTAAGGTCGCGAGTAATTGTCATCATGTAACAACTCGACCATTCATTTTAAACCATTGTAGGGTATTAATAATTTTTTATAGATCATAAACTATAATAAATAACAAGAAAGCAATAAGTAAATTCAAATTCATATCACAGTTGGAGTGATATAGGAGTTTAAGGACAATTAATAGAGATAATTTTTCGTTACAGGATTTAAGGTTGAAAGCTTGTGAATCGGCATGTCAGTTTGCAATATGATGCACAATGTTTCAAATACGGGGAAACACAAAAAGTAAACCACAACAGATTTAAAATGAATATGCATGAAATGAAGACAGATTGCTTTCAAAATATAAGAAGAAATGAAGCATAACTGAACAATAATTTCAAAATGAGAAACAAATGAAACAAAACACGTTCCAATTAGCATTTATGTAATTCTTGATATTTCTAAGATCACATTCACATGGAAGCAGATAGATAAAAAGCTCTTTTTGATGAATTGCGCCCGAATTTCAAAATTTCATACGAGAATTACATGTCAAAGTTTATCACTCTAATTTAATGCAATTTTGAGTTATCATGTACATGGATATGCAAATGTAAATTCAAAAATGTCTTTCGTTGTGACATTCATCAAAATTTCGAGATCAAGCTTTTTGACGATTGTAATAATTTGTAAACTCCATATACAAAGAGTAGATAAGGACTATGCAAAGATAGAAGTCTGTGTTTCGCCTGTTTATCTTGAACACCATATTAAGCGATACTACCCTAAGCCTAGGCCTGGCTTCGTTGATAACAAATAATTAACGATCCGGCCTACTCAAATCACAGCCGTTTAAGGGTCTCTGTTGTTTACTACTTACGCGCTTGTAAATATTTTTGCTCCATTAGCTAAATTCCAGGGTGAAATAAATTTCACGGAAAGCGAAAATGCTTGTCTAACAATTTAGGACGTTGATTAATCAAACGTGGAACAATCATTTCTTGTTTACGTTCATTTTACCTAAATTATTCATATATTTGGTTTTCCGACAACTACTGTTAGTACGCGATCATTTATTTCCCTTTAAAGATCCACATGTATGATTTAAAGTTATCACAAAGTTTAACATTGAAGTACTATTGGAATGAACCAATGCAACTATAAAAGTGAACATATATGAAATGAATACGCATGCAGTTATGAAATGGATGTAAATGAAATATGCGAGCAGTTTTTAGAATCTTAACATATAATGTTGATAAAAATTTGAAGAAAGCGAAAGATTTGATTTAAAATGCTAAAAAATTTCTTTCTCAAAAATAATGATTTAAATAATATTTATATTAATAAAATTGAAATGTTAATTCTTTGAACATAATTTACAATCATACATCTAAATATTCTGAATTGTTGTTTATTCAATTTTGTTATAATCATTCTTAAAATTGTGATTCAGTACCCAAGTTTTATAAAGCATTATATTCATTAATTTTTTTTAAAACTAATTAATTAAATAATTTTTTCATTAATTATAGATTACACATCTACTGAACCTACAGACAACTGCGCAACACGTTGGTATCCAAAATTTGTGTAGTAGATTGAATTTAAAATAACCTATAACATGGAAAAGAGTGATATTTATAAATAAATTTAATGTTATTTGATTCGCATTGAATTTTTTTCATTACCCTATTCAAAACTATTTTTAATTTGTCTTGTTATTTAAAAACAAATTCAAATCTTCGCTATTTGATTTTAATGATCGTTGAAGAAATGAATTTATTGTTGATTTCAATTTTATTCCATGTTTTATACACATATTTAAATTTACTCTCACGATATTTTAAATTTACTCTCAAGTAAATTTTGTACCATTGCTTAAAAATTGACTGTTCAAAAATTAACTTTTTAAAAAAATTTAAAACATTGTTTATGTTTCTTCTAATTAAAGAAGCGGAATTTCATTGGTGCAATCTATTTTCTTATTTCAAATTAAGATAGTGATGCAGACGATAGAAATATTTTTTGTATAATAATATTTTGTTTTAAATATGCTGTTACTTTCTCTCAAACAATTTACGTTGAAAATTTATTAGAACGTAAAAATATATTATTTGATCATTTTAAATTTCGTTATATATATATTTATATATTTTATATTACAAATACTACAATATTTACTCTCAAATACTGTATTATTTGTAATATTTTAATGAAAATTAAGTGATAATTAATTCAGCAGCAATATTATCATTAATAAACCATGAAATTATTGAAACCGAAGTAAGACCGTGAATCAACAGTTAATATTCAATATTAATTGCAGTTAATAGCATTCAAATATTTAAATTATTAATTATTTAAATATAATTATATTATTTAATGATGCTTTTCAAAAACGTAATCTATTGATCAAAAGGTTTACAAAAATCATTTTAATTCATCGAATAAAACGATTCATAGCAAAACCAATATGGATTTATCTATTTATAGCAATTTTAATTGCTATAAACTGCAATATAGCAATATTGGGCAAAATAATTTGAAGGAAACACAAATAAAGTCAGTGATCTAAACCAGTGATATATTCTTTGTTTACAGGTGCATCTAGTATATATCTACAAAAACATTAGTTATTTTTAAAAATAAAAGGTGTTATATGCCCCCTAATTTGCTATAATTTTGTAAATCTTATCGAAAGGAGCTTAAAGTAATAATCAGTACTAATAATAAAGGAAAATGTGTGAATGTGTGTTGGTACACAACATGGCATACAATTTCACGTAGGCATTCCGAATTTCGCAATTGAAGGAGGGAATACTCACTGTAGAAAGATTATTTGAACTTATAATGAATTAAGCACGAATCGGGAAGTTAGTTTTTTCCATTATAACTCTATAATGGGATTGCAAAAAATTTAAAATATTCCAAAAAATATGTTTTTAATGAGATCAATTCAACTGCCATGAAAATATTTTTCGGAATTTAAAAAAGATTTAAAAATTATTTTATGCGTAATTTTCGGCAACAGATCACACAATGTCAATGAAATTCAAACTAATCACTCTTTGATACATCATACAATATTCAATCTAGTTATTTCCATTCATTATTGAAAGCGAAAAACGGAGATTCTGCCATTTATCTGTACAGTTTGCTTGAAAATTCCGAAAAAGAAATTACATTACCACAAATGACTAGGTACATCTGAAATAAATTTCAATGACTCCTACTTCTTAATAGGCTTAATGTCATGAAACTCGATTCCATTAGAAAGGTTCCTGCACCCAAACAGAATAAGTTTAAAGTTCTTAAAATTGCATGGCTTTTAAGCCTGTCACTGTTTTAAAATCTAAAATATTTTGTTCAAGGAATAAAGAACATTAGATATAACAGGAAATAGATAACTGGAAAAATATACATAGCCAATATTCCTGGTAATAAAAGTTTTCATCATAAATGTTATTTATATATCATATATTGTTTAAAGTCTTATAATAGAGTTTCGAGTTCATATAGAAAGTTCGTTTTCCAATAATCTTCATGCCGATGGATATCGTGTAGAATAAATCAATATTTAAAGTTTGGAATTGGGATTGCCAACGCAGTCTTCATCATTGTCATCAGATTTCGTCTGCGATACAAATCCGAATGTAGTTGTTGAGAATTTAAAAACATTAATATAAGCAGAAACATGTAAATAAAGAATATAGATCTCTTTATCTATGTTCTATGACCTATCTTCAAATGATCTGTAGATAACAAACTAATCCTGAAGTCTTTTCAAAATAAAAAAAAGCAACATTTAATTATATTGTATTTTATACAAAAAAAAACATAAAATTGTTCATAAAATTCTGCTATCGACCTCAGAAGCATTAATTAAGATTCTTAAAACTTTCTTTTAACTGAAAATGGAAGAAAATCAAATATGATGGAAAAAGCTAACTTTCAGAAAAATGAGGTTGAGAATTCTAATTACCATTGTCTTGTCATCAGTTAGATAATTGTTTCAGTCAATTAGGGAAACAATTATAGTTTCAAAAAAAAAACCCTATGACTTTCGTATGTAAAAAGAAATTGATAAATTAAACCACCATCAGAAAAATAATTTTATTTCAAAAAAATTGGCCTCTTCTCAGTGTTAATCACGTCTAAGCCTTACCAAATTTTCTAATTCAGTGCAGATTTCTCAACCAGGTCTCAAAAATTGCGAATCGACATTCAGCGACACTGTAATTAAAGGCAATTAACTTGGACACGGTATCAATTGAATTTCTTGATGGAGATTTCCTTGGCTCGCTTAATTAGCCGTCATTTGCAGTTTGGTAATTAGGGGCGCGAATAATTATTACAACATAAAACTGACTTTGATGAAACGCGTCGAGTTTCATTAAAATAATGTTTGTATATCTATATCGATGGAGGTCCAGACTGTGGTATCAGATGATTCAAAATATTACCTTATCAGCTACATCTGCGCTCAGGTGTAGTGAGGCGGCTAAATACATATTCCTGGAGGTGTTAATCCGGGTTCTGGAGGCATTAATAATTGAGTGCCTGCATCTACAGCATTAAATAAATCAGACTGTATTTGGAACTTTTCCTCCATTTCCACTTTGACAAAACATGAAGGGACTTTTGTTATTCTTTAGTATATTGGTATTCCGATGCTACTAAACATGCATTGTTGCCTTTCTTGCTATATGTTACACGGGTCAAATATTAATAATTGGTAATAGTGTTGAATAATAGATTTTAGACGTTAATCCAGGTTGCGGGGACATTAATGATTGAGTGCCTGCATCAACAACATTAAATAAATCAAACTGTATTTGGAACTTTAATTCCATTTGAGAAAACTTTGACAAAACATAAGGGGATTTTTGGTTATTCTTTAATGTATTGATATTCTGGTACTACTGAATGCGTCTTGTTCAGTTTCTTGCTATATATCGTATGTATTTAGGATTAATAATTGCTAATTGTGCTGGATAATAGATTTGCGGTGTTAATTCAGGTTGTGGGGGCATTAATGATTCAGTGCCTGCATCTACAGCATTTCAAAAGAATCAGTCTGTGTTTGGAACTTTTCTTGATTTTCAGAAAACTTTGATAAAGCCTAAAGTGATTTTTGGTTCTTTAATATATTGATATAGAGAAGCTATTGCATATAAATTGTTGAATTTCTTGCAATATGTATTACAAGTGTCTAACATTAATAATTGACAATAGTGTTGAATAATAGATTTGTAGCTTTTAATCCAGGCTGTGGGGGCATTAAGGATTGAGTGCCTGCATTTAAAGCATTAAATAAATCAGACTGTATTTGGAATTTTTCTTCCATTTCAGAAAACGTTTGAGAAAACATGATGACACTTTTAGCTATTAAATATTGGTTTTCTGATGCTAATGAACACACATTGTTGAGTTTCTTGCTCTGTCAGACATGTCAAGTATTAATAATTGCTAATAGCGCTGAATAATACATTTGCAGAGTTAATCCGGGTTGCTGGGTATTAATGATGGAGTGTCCTGCGTCTGCAACATTAAATAAACAAGGTTGTGTTTGGTGCTTTTAGTTTGTTTCTGAAAACATTGACAAAGCCTGAAGGAAATTTTTATTATTCCTTAATATAGTGGTATTCTTATCTACTGAATGCGCTTTGTTGAGTTTCTTTCTATATGTTATTCTTGTCTAGTATTAATATTTGCTAATAGCGTGGAATAGTAGATTTGCGACGTTAATCCAGATGTAATGCTGGTTTAATTCAGATTGTGGGAACTTTCCTGATTGAATGCCTACATCTACAATATTAAACAAATCAGATTGTATTTGGAAAGTTTCTTCTATTTCAGAAAATTTTGAAAAAACATGAGAGGATCTGTGGATGTTATTTATTATACTGATATTCTGATACAACTGAATACGCATTGTTGAGTTTCCTGCTATATGTTACTCATGTCTAATATTAATAATTGTTAATAACACTGAATAATAGATTTGCGATATTAATCCAGATGTAATGCTGGCGTTAATCCAGTTTGTGGAGCATTAATGATTGAGTGCCTGCATCTACAACATTAAATAAATCAAACTATATTTGAAGCTTCTCTTCTATTTCAGAAAACTTGATAGAATTGGTTTCTGATACTACTGGATACTCATTGTTGAGTTTCTTGCTATATCGTAATAGCGCTGAATAACAGATTTGAGTTTCTTTATTTATAAAAGGAAGTTTCTGTCTGTAATCATATGAGCGTGTTGGCATACTATTAATCAGATAAATAGGCCTTAGAGCGGTTCAGTTTGACACAGATATGTATTAGATGACAAAAATATGCATTTCGAATAAATTATTTGAAAACTTTAAACAATTAAAAATTAAACAATATTTTGGTGTTTTTCTTTGTAAAAACGTTTAATTTTCGCAACATATTAATACTTAATACTTTTTTCTTTTTAATTTTTCTAATTTAATTGCCATGCGATTATTTTGCTAAATTTTGACCATCTTTTTATAAATAATGTTTCCATGATTTCCATTTTTCGGATATTAAAGGAAATGGATATCCGTTCTTTTAACACTTCGACGCAAGTATTAAAAAAATCAATACAAAATTAGTAATTATCTGACATTTCTGAGCAAAGATTTCTATTCGAAAAAATTACAACTGGGAATCAAAAAAGTAAATTTGACAATGACTAGAGTCAAGTTTTAAAATAGGAAACATTTTCTTTTATTCTATTACTTTTTATATAAACAAGCAATTTTAAAATAAAGGATAAAAATTAAAATGCGGTGTGCAATGAACTAACACTCTCTCTAAGTTCTCGAAGGAAAAAAACTAATACGGGACTTCGAAACAAACAAGATCTTCTGAGAGTAATGAGAAGTGCATTATAATGCAATATCTATATTTTTTAACACACACACACACATATATATAAAGTATATTAGTGGATTTGCTTGTTGATTTATTGGGCCAACAACATGTATAACAACTTTCCCTGATGGTTTCCACAGAAGACAGAGGGAAATAAGCGGATTATCTCCTAACTTCCTAAGCAAACGCTTACCGTAAATTTTCCCTATTAGCATGATATGCTTCACAATATTATTAAGATAACTTCATGAAACAGATTTCGAAACAACATTGTTGAGATATCGCTTAATATATTTTCTTACACAGTAGAAAAGTAGAATTTCTAATATTTCTGCATGTTTAGAAGGCTTATTGCTTAGGCCAAAAGAATAAGGAGAATTGTTTAAAATCATTATTTTCTTATTTTTAAAACAAATATTTAATACGTTTCTTTGCTATTGGACAAAATAATAATGTAGTCATCATTAATTCGGTAAGGTATTGAATTGCCACCTCTCGAATAGAAAATCTCATTTCGAATAATTTACACTTATGTGCCTTTACGTGGAGAACTTAATAATCATTAAATTCAGCCATGTATAAAATTTCACCATTTTTTCGGACTTAGGAATCTTGAAATTTTATACTCTATTTCACGTTATCATTATCAACCGCAAACAACGATTCCAAGTCTTAAATTTTATCCATATAAATGGCCACTTTCTTACAGGAATTAAAGGAATGAACTAAATAAGTTAATGAATTAACTCAAAGGAATTAATTAATCTCACAAAGAAGAATAAAAATGACCAGCGCATAATTAATGCTCTTAAATGAAATCCAATTACACTGCAAGAATCTATATGTCTATAACAACCATCAATGCTCGTTGAATTTGAATGCAATTATTTTGAACCGGAGTTATTTTGCATTCACAAATGGCTGAGAAGAGATTCGGATATTGATGATAACAACTGGAAGGAAGATACAGTTCTTGACATAAAACAAGGTTTCTTCTGTTAGCACTTTCGAGATACAAAATAATATCAAGGGGATATCATAAAATAATTTTATCAACTTTTTTTCTTTGTATAATTTTAGTAAAAAATTCTTCCATAGATTTATTTCTACACGTTTTATATTAAACTTATTTCAAGAAGATTTATTTATTTTTAAAAGTCAAGTTCATTATTTTTTAGCTGTAGATTGTCTTACTTTGAATAAAGTGATCTGAGAAAAATATTCGAAAATAATAATAAAAATATGAAAATTTTTGACGTTAGCATTACAACTGAAGCTATCGTTCTAAGAATACAAAATAGAACCGTCGATGCTTTCTAAAGGGGAAAAAGAAATATTTTTCAGCATAATTGAATACAGATTATTTAGAATTTTGTACCACATATTTCCATTAAAGCACTGTGATAAGAAGTTACAATTAAAAACTGTTTTGTTAAGGTATTTGATGGCTTAATAACTTTAATGGACTTAACTTTGAAATATTTTCTGAAACATTAGATAACTAACATTCTCAATGTAAGAAACTCGACTTCAATCATCATATTTTTGTCAAAGAGGTTAGCATATAATATTTTTAAGAAAATGGGAAATATTTCATATTGAGTAAGCCTAAACACTTTGCATAAATTATTTTTAACTCTATCTTTACTACGAGCCTATGCTATTAGAAATTATGACAGTTACAAATCTTGTTTATGTAAAAAATAGAAAGTTTTCGTATAATTTTATACGTTCATGTATAAATCTGGTAGTTAGTCATTAAGTATGAATATACCACCACATGATCAAAATAGGTCAAATGATTGTCCAAAATCAAGGTGATAAAATAGAAGGTATCTTGATAAAATCTACTACTAATATAGTGTATGATCCATTGCGTTTGTTTGGAATAATCAATTCCCGAGATGCAATGCCAAACAAAAGATAATACTATCCCACAGGAATCAAAGGGGAATTTTGACTGTCATTAATTACTTTCAAAGCCTGTTATAGATTATTTCTTAACAAAACTCATTTATTCCCATTTCTTCTGTTGTATATAATTATTTAAACTTTCAACTCAATAATATCCTTAGGCAATAGCAAACTAAGTACATAATAGTATACAGAAAGTTAAAGAACATTGGCTCTGGTCTTTACGTCACTATCTAAGTCATCATTGCAAAGTTTAATTACAGATGAAGCATATGATCTATATATGTATGCAAGGTGACAGCATAGCATATTATAGACGATTCCATGATGATATGGGTCTAATAGAGAAAATAATTGTTCGGGATTTATTATCATATGGAAAGATTTATTAATCATATGGAGGTTGGTTGATGCGTCAAAGACGAAAACCTCTACTGATATTTTATTTCTCCCCATGTTGATAGCTTCTTCCACATGATTCGAATTATTGTCAAATATCATGGTAATCTAATAATAAATAACAGCAATTTTATAAATTATCAGCTCCCTACTTTATTATCATCATGTTATATTGTTGAAATTATTACCTAATCAAAAAGCAATAATATGGTGTTGCATTGGAGAGTTAGGCATCCGATATCCTTATGTGCGATTAGTTTTTTTTATCATTAGGAGAATTTGTGATAATCAAAACGTGAACCTCTCAAAATGGAAGGATTAAAGTCTTTATTTATGCCAAATTAACAAAATCGATAATTTTTTAGTAAAATAAAAATAAGATATAGGATCGAACGACTCCAATCATATAATCGTAAAAACCACAAGCACTTTAAGAAAATTGTTTTTTGCACTCAAATATTTGAAGACGGCATGTTAAATTATTTATTTCTATGGCATTAAATATTATGGTTACCAAAATTTAATAAAGTGGAGCTTCTTTGAAAAACATAGGTCCCCATGGACCATCTTGTATTAAAATTATTAATAATTTAAACATTTGGAATGAAATATAAGTCTTAAGTGGATAATAAAATTCACGATCCATTATCAAAAAATAACATTTATAACATTAGAAACTGAAAATCTTTTATTTTATGATGTCAAAACATTTCTCTGAATCCCTTTGCCGATATTTAACCATTTTAAAACCTTCATGGGTTATTGATCTAAAGAGTTAATGCTAGATATTTTTAATCGTAAATAAATTGAAAAGTATTTTCAAATGGACAGAGAATGGGTATCATTTATTGCTATAAGATGTTTGATATCGAATAAAAGGAATTTCACATTCCCTTTCTATTAATTTAACTAAATGGAAGTTAGATTTCCCAATACTATAAAAGATATTAGGACATTCCATAATGCAGGCAATATTTTTGATTATCTGGAATAAATATATTATTGAAATATAATATCTACTCGTACAGTATAAGCATATATGTTTTAAATTCACTTTATTCAAATTAAGAAAAATGTTGTTATTGCAGTATATACATATTAACTGTACTAAAGATATATTACAGAGTTAAACAAATTTCTATTTTTATGTTATAATTATTTTCAGTAATAATTGATATTAATCTTGGAACGTAAGGAATAATAGTATTTTAATATTAATGATCAGTGCATTAATATATCATGCGCTCATGTACCAGATACGTAAGAAAAAATGTGAACACATGATAATAATAATCGAACATTTATTTTTTTAAAAATTAATAAGGTTTGATATATGTTGTATTGTCATAAATTAAAAAAAATCTATTTTATAAGTAAACAGAAAAAGACGAAACAAAGAAATTTTACTTTCATTTAGTAAAAAATTGAATTTGAGTGCAATATTTAATTTAAAATATAATGAATATATTTTAAATTGAATACAGTATAGACATAAATACAGACAAAAATATAAGAATCAAATCCGACGCAAATGGAATTTTAACAAGAAAAAATAAATAATATATTTTAACATATATAATTGTTATATTTCATTGAGAAGATTAATTGACTAATAAAAGGGTTAAAGTGTAAGAATTTGGATGCTGCCTTTATTGTTAGTTGCATTTGTTTCGTTTTTTTCGTAATAAATAGCAACGTTTACAGATATAATCACATATAACTTCTATTGAAAACAATTGTAATAATCAAGTAACATATATGTTGCACAATATTGTCCAATATTGCATGATACTGTCTCATACAATATTGGACAATAATATTATAGAATATTGCAAATATTGTTTAATATCATACAGTATGTGCTCTGTTAGGATACTGGCCCTTAATTCATTTTTTTCTATAATAAGAGGACGCAGTATTCGGTTATTCTGTATGTTTTCTGAATTAATTGTATGTTTCTGAATTGTATGAATTCTGAATTAAAATGTATAAAACGATTTTCAAATAGCATTTCTAATTCACGATGAATTAGAAATGTTTAATAGATATCAAAATAAATATAAAAACGAATATTTCTATTGAATGAAAATTTTTCTAGCCGTTATACATTTTATAGGAAGGTAATAAAAAATACTTTGAAAAACTCTGTGCTCTGTAGTATTTGAGCTATTAGATTTTTATTTAGCTACTCGTGATTTTAAGTTATCTTCGCCTTTTTGCTCTCATATGCACTCATGTTTACCGTTTTTTCCCTGTTAAGAGCATAATGAGTTTTTAAAATCTGGCTCGTTTCAAATAAGGTGTATCATTTGATATGATGAATTTAGCCTTTCCTTCAGCATTATTTCCTTCTATTATCAGATAATTAAATTTGTTACTAGATTTTCCAAAATTATAACATGCCTAGGAAATTATTTGACATGTTCAAAGGAACCAACAATATGTCTAACAAGGGATTAAAAAATATATTTTCATTTGTGTTCTAAAACGTATAGCTTTATAAATTTTAACTATGCCATATTTTTAACTTCTTATTTGTAACTTCTTCTGAAAATAAATTTATAACAAACAGCGAATTATAAATATTTAATAATTTCTTCAGATACATTAATTTATTTTAAATTATTACAATTGTAGCCCTGCTATATGGAATAGAAATTTATATAAACTGGTCGATTATGTTAAAAATTATTATTAAGATTATTAGAATATCACACAGCTTCGAAAACAATCATGTGCACAATTTTTCAGATCTGAATTCTGAAATAATGTATTCAGATTCTTAATTCAATTAGAATATGAATGAAAATAGAGAGAAAAGCTCATGGGAAATGAACAAATAGAGAAAATATCATTTTGAAACGATCCTTTTAGTTCTAATATAATTTTTTCGTACATATGTTTCAAGAAATGAGTCCTGGCATTTATAAGAAAATTAATCTCATGGGAATTGTTAATGAAATTTAATTAGCATTATATAATTTCAAAAAAAAACATAAGTGTTATACTTCAAAAAGAAAAAATCAAATCTATTGAAAATATTTTAATATAAATCACTAAGGAAATTAGTTAAGTTTTTGATAATCCATTTTTTAAGGATCAACTTATTTTTTATTAACTAAGACAGTTCAAAAGCCAAAATCTTTTTATACAAAAAGGGAAGGGAGATGAAGTTTGAAAAAAAAACATTTTTAGCAACAAATCCTGAAAAAAGCTACTGCTAAAAGAGATGTTAAGATAAATATGCTTTGCATAAAGTATTTGTTTTATGATCTTATATTCTTCAAAGCCTTTTTATTCTTTTTTCCAAAACAAAGTCATGTATTGTCAACACTTGCTTGCAACATTATGCTTTTTGTTTAATATGAATAGTCAAGGTTGTTAAATCTTTTAAACTATTCCAAAGAGAAACTTATCTTATTGATTAATTTAGCTTTTCACAGTTTATCTTATTGATTTTCACAGCTTATCTTATTGATTAATTTAGAATTATCTTTTCTTATTAGTTTATTCATGAATTAAAAATTTTATTCTTCCTCTTATTACCTAGGCATTGCCTTTATAATTACCATTTTTAAGTATATAGTATTGCAAGATTAAAATATAGACAATGTGAAATCCTTAGAATACGAATTTTTTACCATGAACGATCCTGTGAATATTTAAGAAAAGTGATGAAGACAACACTCCTACTTTCCAAAAAGTTGAAATTTATTCACTTTCTCATGTACGAAGTTTATAACGATGAGATATTCTAGCCCTCAAAAAATTCGGACTGAAAAGTAAAACTTCAAATTTTTACGAATTTCCACTTTCAGGAATTCCTGATTCTCGAAAACACATTTTTGGAATTCTATCTGTATCTGAAAATGATAACTGAAAAATGCACTGAGCTACACGCATAGAATTTTTTATAAGATCTTTATACCAAATTTATAGGATTTCCATCAAATTTTAAGCGAAATCCATTCTCAGGAAAACAATCTGGCTGGCTGGCTGTCTGAGGAAATGAACGCGATAAAATATAAAACATAAAATGGTAATATGTAACCAAATTTATCAGGAGTTGGTCTGTACTTTTGCATGCATGTTGACGCGTTATTTCAAAAATGTAACATTTAGCATAGTTAAATTTAGTTCACAATTTTGTGATTTAAAGTGTAGATTTTTAAGAAATTTTTCAGTTAATCAATCAAAAGGCTCTTTTGTATGTATCTTCCGTCTGTAGTTTCATATGCATGTAAAGACAATAATTCAAAAACGTAAAGATTTAAATATATGAAACTTTTTATGTAAAAAAAAATGACTACAATTGTAGCTTTCGGTCAAACTACGGTTTTAATCTCTCAGTAAAAAAAAAAAAAAAAATGCTTCCGAAAGTCATTTTTGATTTTTTTTGGTAATATCTCTTAATCCCATGCTAACGATTAATTGCCAAAGATCGCAAGCTAGATTCAATATAAGCACTAAATTCAACTCAAAAGCCGATTATTATAATTATGTTTCTTCAATGGTATGGAATTAGTACACAAATAAATGTTTTCTTTAAAATGCTGCGAAATACTCATCTCTCATGTATTAAAAAAAGATCACTGTGGGGTTCGTGAACTTTATCAAAATCACAATTTTTTAAAGGAATATATCTCCATTTTTAGAAAGAATTTATAGGAGACCACTTCTGCTTGTTTATTTATTTGATCATATTTAAATGAAAATTAAATAAATTATTAGTAAATGATCTTAAACTATTCTTTAATTCTACTAAGCTGAAGTCTTAACTTTGAACATACGTAGATGAAATCAAAGGTATGTGGCATTTAATTTTAAAACAATTGAAATTTAAAAAAATTGTGTTTTAAAACATTTTAAAAAAAAAGAGGATTGCTTGGTTTCATTATGAAAAATTTTACCATTCATTAATTCATAAAATATTAATTTTGTTTCCTGCCCAGTATCTCAGTATACGTTCTTAGAATAGAAAACTTCATTAAAAAATCCACTACTTGTTTCCAAGCATTTAATGGATTGCATACATTGCCAATCATTGAATTTTTGAAAATTCCAAATTAAAAGTAATGATTATAATAATAGCAAAGAATGAAATTAATATAAAAAGAAAATGATTTTAAAGTTACAGGAATTTAGAAACCAAATTTTTTTAATAATATTCACAACCAGATGGCACCTATAAAATCGAAATCGAAATTTAACTGAAGGATATGGCAAAGAGGTTACTAAGCTCAAAAATATTAATCCATATTGTTATAAGAGATTCGTGTAAACATTTTTAGCACTCTTATAAATCAGAGTGTAAAAAAAAGTAATAATTTTACAAATGGCATGAAACTTGTCAAGTTAAATAAAAATATTTAAAAATAACCTCGCTCAAGTCAAAATGTTTCGCATTTTAATTTTTCATTTAATGTCATTTAACCTATCCATGGAATTACTGCGATGTGAAATATTGTTAATAAATCTTAATGAAGGAAGAAATAACATTATCACGGAAGTTTTGGTTTGGCTCATTATTTATAATCCAGAGATTTTGATCTAATGATACCGTGTATGCTCAGAAAATTAGTTTTTCATTCCTCTAAGTGCAATCCTGTGTTTACCGTGAAACGACAAATAAATTAAAAGTAATCACTGCATTTTTAAGAAAATTAAAATGATTTTAAAACCTGATATTGAAGATTTTAACTAAAAGTTATTGGATGCTATCATTTAAGAGCATCATTTTACACTATATCAACATTTACATTTAATAAAATGAACCATTTTAAGAAATTACATCTTAGAAACTCTGTTCTTAATCAAGGTTCTCATCAATCATAGGCGATTAAAAATAATTGTATATTTCCTATTTCGGGCCAATGACATCCAGATTCTTCCTTCCACCGTTTTCCTATTGGCTACAATTTTCAGCAATCGAAACCTGAGATATTATCAATCATGAAATAGCAGAGATAACGGAGATGGACTATAATCGGAATGAATCGGAGAGAATACATTGATTTATTTCGATAAGTCAAATGCATTGAGTCAGCAGTATCACTTTCATAATTCAAAATAATTGACTTCCGGCCCTTTCAGGCTAGATTGTTAATAAGACGTTGATTGATGTCTAAGATGATAAACACGACTTGCAAACCGATAGGTTTCAAATGGATACATTTCTGTGTGGAAATGCTAGTATGAAAAGAGAACGGAAATTAATTACTTTGTCATTTAATGCTAAGATTATAAATTTCTGATTACAGGATCTTAGTTGTGGGAATGAAATGATTAGGTTTAATTAGACTAGCGTCTTGTTTTCTAACTACGCTTGGCATATTTTGATTTCAACTTCGTAATTTTAAATTTTGGTCTAGAACATGGAAGATTATGCAACTAGTACGTTATTATAAAGAGTTCGTGCAAAATCAACAAGGCTGTTGATCTATGAATGCAGATTTATTTAGCGTACAATCGATCCGATTACTTGCTAATAATTATTGGAACTAGGACATGAACTTCAATCCCTTCGATCCAGAAACTAATATACAATCATAATGGCAATCAATTATCATCTTAAAATACTGATATAGAGGGAATTATGACAATAACAGCAAGCGTTTGTTATTCAGATTTAACAAATATCTATTATAATTTGTTTTTTATGGAATTTGTTGTATTTTTAGCTTCAAAGAAGCAATTTTTCTAAATTTACTATCTATTTACTTGATTAGCATATAAAGTTTGGTGCAATAAGAAACAGTTAATTTTAGAGTTTTATTGAGTACATTTTACAGAATAATAGGAATAAGAAAAAAAATATATCTATAAAACTTTAGAAATGTAGTTAGTAAGAATATGTTTTATTTATCAGGTTTCTTTTCCACATGTAAATGAAATTCATAGCAAGCAAATTTTTAAAATTATTTCAACACATTCAACTCTCCAGAAGAGATATCTAGTTATTACCAGTTACCAGTTTCTGTTAGCTAAATTGGTCTTTTATGCCAGTTAAGATAAGTTGAACATTCTAACGCATGTCTGAATAATACTTTCACTTTTTTAGTTTATTTTTTGCGTCAAAAATGTCAACAGTGAAAAGAATTGATGTTTGTCTTTTCATGGAGTTTCTATTTAATCGAAAACAAATTTATATTACATTTCCCTCGCCTCTTTCAGAAAAATTGCGATAATGGTTGATGTGTCTAAAAACGTTTATACTTGGAAACAAATATTTAAAATTTGTCTAATACCATAAATGAATCATGAAAAAATTATTAATTTTTTGTTGTATTTGTTGTAAAAAAACGCTTCTTTTAATATATAAATGAAGCCATTAAATGTCATTTCCATCTATTAAAAACTTTTTAGATTCCAAGAGGTATTTCACACTGAAAATTTGGCAGCAAAATTACTTTTATGTAAACATATTCTGAATGCAATAGTTAATCTCACAATTAATGCTCAACGCTATAGCAGCTGAATTTTCATTTTTGTTTCGGATTATTAGAAGCAAAACACAATACTAATGGCTTTGAAAAAGAAAATAATTTCTTTAAAAAAAAAAAAGAAGTGAGATCTCTCCCCCCAAAAAATGCCATCGTGATTTAAAAAAATCCAGAGTACACTTTGTTATGCTTGAAATCTTGATAAATATGCTTGCAATATTTTGGTTTCCTTTATAAATAACAGAATTGTTTTACAATTGAGTGAAGTATTAGATATTTTAAATTTCAGAGCATGATAAGTTAAATTTACAAAATTATCTTACCTAGATTGGATAAGAATACTGATAAATAATATATTCAAGAGTTGTACTCGGAATCGTAATGTTAAAATCTAAATGTTCCGATTATTTACGAACAATTCAACATACAGTCTGTTGTCGGTTTGTGAATATGATATTAATTATGCATTTTAAAAAAGTGTTATATTATTGATGCATTCACTTCAAAGTTATTTCCATGACGAAACTAAATTATTGAATTTTTTGAAATGTAAATAAATTTACTTCATAGATTGAATTTTTGTTTGATATTTTGTATCATATTTTTTAACCCATATGCTTCAATTTGTGCATTTTCTGCTACAGCATATTTATTATCTGAAAATTTCGAGACACCATACGTGAAGTCAAATGAATACCTGATTTCAGAAACTATAATAATCGAATTTTAAAAAAAAGATGCATTAATGTCATCAAGATTAGTGATTATATTAAGAGCTGTTTACTCTATTAATAAAAAAATAACATAATTCTGGCCTAAAGAAAATTTCTTAAGCACTGTAGAAGAACTTAAACTAATGTAGTCCCTAATTCAAAGAAAAGAAATCTTGTGTAGTAATCTACAGACAAAACGTTATCGAAGCTTTCAATGAGCCATTAGAACATTTCATTTATTGAAAAAGGCAACGAAATCGAAAAAAAAGTAACTGGTTGAAATTACACTTAAATTAAAATTTTCTTGCTTTATTCAAGTACTATTTAAAATTTTCTGAGTGGTGGCAGTAGATTTAAAAATTGATCAACAAAAATTTTAAAAAAAGATATTTTCTCATATTAAATCCTTGAATAAAATAGTAAAAACCAAAGATTAAAGAAGAAGAATCCTAAAAAAAGATTAAGAAAGATTCCTAAAATGTAGAAATTTAAGTTTAAAGTTGTTGTTGTGTTGTTAATTACGGCACTTGCCACGGACACGCCCGCTGTTCGAAGACAGCCGATTTAAGCCTGAGGGGGAGCGCCTCTTTTTTTTTTTTTTATTATCGTAGAGTCAACTAGATCCAAGAGTACGACTTGATTACAGACACGTCACAACCCTTTTTACGGGACGAACTTCTTTCACTCAACCACAGATCGTAATTTAGACCTGAATCAGAGAACGATCACCCCTGATCCAGTACCCCCAGTGGTATTACTCTCGACATGGAGGACTTTGTGACCACAACAGTTGGTTGACTATACGCACGTCAGCCACCTATCTTCGGCTGGCGAGGTACGAACTCGCAACCTAAGGGACGCGAATCCAACGCTCTACCAACCAGGCTATCCCGGCCTTTAAAGTTGTAGTCACTATTCAACTGAATATATATCTGAACTCGAATGACCCTAGGAATAATAGAATAAAGAGGACTTGACTTTCATTCACGAAATTAACAAGCGAATAGAGTTCAATCACAGCAGTATAAAGACTCTATTACAACCGTAGTCTCTAATAAGAAGGAAAATAATGGGAATTATTTTCCTTGAATTCAGAAACTTCACTTTTAGAAGAGAACATAAACATTTGCAAGAAGAAATTTTGAATAAATGGCATCAAAAGAAATGTATAGCATAAAAACTTAAAAATTTTAAATAGGTATCATCATGACATAAGTATAATTAATTGTTTTCACTCTTATAGCATGCGAATTAAATTAATATTAATAAAAAGCCTTCTTAAATTTGATTTTTAGTATTTATTGTAATTTCAATGCTGAAAAATATTCAATTAATGCAAAAATCTCAAAAGTCAATTTTTTTAAAGATATTTATTTTGGGTCGTTTTGATAATTTTAATACAAATAAATTACATTTATAAAACATTACTCGTATATAATTGATATCAAGAATATTAATGATTCATCTAAAGAACATTCAAAGTTAGTATTATTATAAAATATACAAGTTTTCAATATTTTTATATAGATACTTGAAGATGCAACAATCAGATTTAATTGAAAACCATCAAGAATTTGCAGCTTCAATTCATTGCTGGAATTATGTATAACTCTCACAGTTCATCCATAAAACAACTATATTTCTTTTTTTTCACATTTGTGGTATATTCATTGTTATCTGTGACATATTTTTGTAAAGTGGAAATACAAAAAAAAAAATGATTTAATTTTTATCTTAGCAACAGCCATCTTTTTTAAAAATTCTCTTCTGAGAATTTTCAGTAGAAAAACAGTTTTCTTGTAATTTTTATATAGCATTAAACACAAAAAATAAATTTATAGGGAGACTTCAGAAAATTTGTGATTCCTTTGACATAAATCTTTCCTTCCCCATAAACATTTCAATATCATAAGATGTTTTGAATTCAAAAGCAGATACAAAATATCCCATGATGCATCAGAAGTCGATTAAAGTTGGAAAATGATAGAAAAATACATTCCCAAGAAATTTAAAATTGCGCTATAAATCAAAACGAGCAAAATAAAATATATTTTGGCTGAATTTCAAACCATGCAAACCCTATGAAACATTTTATATTACAAGTACTCCATGTTTTACAAAAACATTACCATTCAGACTAAATACACAAAATATGGAATTATCTCTGAATCAGTTTTATTCTGGAATAAGATTTCAGCTAATAAAGTTCTAAAGGGAATTCTAGATATTTTGATATAAATTTTTATAGAAATGCTTGATAACAATATGCCATTATAATAAAATCGAGTATCGAATAACAAGTTTCTTCAACGAAAAAATAATTCTTTTTCCTTCTTACATTTATGCAAATGCTACACAGAGAGTTCGAATCAAAAGAATTGTTTGAGGTAGACAGGAAATAATTCTGAAATAAGAAATAAAAATTCAAAAAAAAAATCAACCCTACATGGTTCCAATTTTGTTTGACGATGATAAAACTTCTTCGAGGTGTTAATTTTACAGAAGACTAATCGCTGAAATCCTTTACACTTTTAATAAGAAAAGTGTCAGATAGAAAAGAAATAAATAAAACAAAAAATAAAGTAGAAAATTAAAGATAGATATAAAATAAAAAGAAGAAATTCATTAAAATGATAAAAAGAACAGTCAGAACATTTAGTTTATCCTCAGTATTTCTTTTTCAATAAGAGAAATCCTTTTTTCCTCTGATAACCAGGAGTTTTCTGTAGAACAAGAGCATCCGTGTATAAATTTTATGTCCTTTTGTATGAAAGAATTATCCGTACATTTATCTTTTATTTCCGCGCTCTGGACCGTAAAATTAATAGTGGGTAGTGAATGGAATGTAATTGCATTTCGTTTGCTAATTAGAACATCTGCAGCATTTCCTTTTCATTTTCTGTCTAATGAAATTAATCTTGATATCAAGAAACATCTGAGGATCTTTAATTCATTTTTTAAGCATTTACTCAGTATTTATGATTGTATATAATCATATAAAATTGCCAAAGCTGCATAAATATGGCATTTTCATCTTTCCTTTACAATTCAGTGTTTTTCCACTCAGTTATGTTTTCAAATAATTGGATTACGAAGATAAACAATGGATTCATAGCAAAACGAAGATAAACAAGGGATTCATAGCAAAATTAATCAGTTTTACTACGTGCGTTCGGCAACATCTTTAAGAATTTAGCTCCAAATAAGTTTTATAGAATTTTTTTCAGGTTTAACTTCGTATTTTTATATTAAGATAGACGTAAACACCTAAGAAATTTGATTTGAAGAAAAAAACATATTAAATAAATTGGAAAAATATATTTCTTAAATTTCCGAAATAAATTATTGCTCATATTTTACTTTTTTTCTGTATATCCTACGCCATTGGTAAATTAAACTTTATATAGTACGATTGTTAAATAAACTAATAGGATCTAAAGCAAAACATCTTCAATATTTTATATGAATAATATTGTTCTTTACATTAAATATTTTGAAGAAATCAAAATCCATGCACTTAAAATAATTTCAGTATTTGTCAATGCCTTAATATTCATCAATAAAGATTATTCCATACATTCTGAAAAAAGGATGAAGAAATACATTTTAAGGAGTTAAGAAATACTTTTTCTAATATTGATATAAATATTTATCATTATTAGGAAATACTGCCTTTTTTAAAAAAAAATAGACGACATTCTTTATTTTGTAATATTAGAATTATTCCTTGTTATTTTATTATCAATAATTATTTTACCGAATCATTTATCTTCATTCATCTATCCACAATATTCATCTTCGAATATAATAAACCTTTAAAAATGATTTTTGTTATAGGAAAAATAAAAACTTCAATTAATTTATGATGTTTTAAATTGTAAACTAACAACTTCATACTGACTGATAAAAATTCAAATTTAGGCATAATTTTTAAGGCACTTGTGTTTTATATCTTCATGAAAAGCTAATTTCTAAATCATTTAGAGAAAGAGATTTTTATGAACATTCTAAATTCTAAATAGCTATACAAAGTAAAAATTAACAATACAAATGTGATTCTACGTTAAGTTTTTATATCTATGTAAAAATGTGTTTGGATGTTTTATATCTTCAGGAAAAGATAAATTATAAATCATTTAGAGAAAGATTTTAAAGAATATTCTAAATTTTAAACAGCTATACAAAGTAAAAATTAACAATATAAATGTGATTTTACGTTAAGTTTTTATTTCTATGTAAAAATCTGTTTGGATGTTTTTGAAGTAGTGAAGTTGTTCCAATAAGCAAGAAAGTTCGTTACCTTAGATATGGCAGATTATTTTAGATAAATATATTTAACTAACTCAATAAGAATAAGCGTCAAACTAACTGCATAGCTTTTTATATTTATTCAGGGAATAATAGGGGGCTTTAATACGAAAAATTCATTATTTTGAATTGTAAGTGAGTGATTTAGTATTTTAAATAATCTTGTTACACTGATTGCAACATCTACATAAAGACTGCATATAAAGGGATACAGGTTTCAGCTCCAAATTTTGATACTTACAGCATAGTTAGAAAAAAGACCTTAGTTTTGAAAAATAAATGCAAACTTCTATCCCATATACTTGCCCAGAAAAGCATTATATCTCTTGCAAAACTACCCGATTCCGAATCTTCTCATAGTTGTATATATATCCAATAAAAAAAGATAATGTGAAATTAAATTAAATGCATTATAAGCCGGCGTTAATATTCATGGATGCATTTCCAGAATAAGAAATTGATTGTCATTTTGCTCATGCCCATTTAATAATTCAACAATAACATTAAGATGTTAAATCAACTCAACTTTCAAGATATAAATATGATAATGAAATTAAATGTAAACAAGATAGTTTCATAAAATTCTACTTATTGTGCTTAACCAATAGATGGCACCAGGCACTATAATTGCTCTCGTATGTAAATTTCCAAGCTTTTCTTAGCGAAAAAAAAAATCGTTTTCTAAAGTGCTTACTTTTACATTTTATTTCTGTTTAGTATAATTTTGCATATGTTTAGTTCTTATAAAAAAAAACCAATAACTACGGAATGCATATTAAGATATATTTTAAATAGAAATTCCTTCTATTTTAAATCAAATTTAAGAGACATTGTGTATTTATATAGAAATTTATTCATTATTGAAACTTTTGGCATGAACTAATTCCAAAAAAAGAAATTCGATTATTTATTTTTAAATATTAAAACTATGATTCGAAATTTTAATTAATTAATTCTATTAGAAAAACCCTTGAGGAAAACACTTTTAAAATGCAAGCAGTGTTACATTCTAATTTTGATAGGCTTTTTTATAAGGTTTTATTTATCGTTTTATTATGTTTATGACATAATGTGAAAAACGCCAAGATAAACTGAACTGAATTCTTAATTTTTTTCTGAGAATTCATGCATTTCAGTAGATTGTACGGTTGAAATATTTACAAATCTTATTCTTTGAGAGAAAGTATATACATTTTGAATCTTATTCTTCCAGATGTTCTATTATAAGCAACACCTATTCAAAACTGGTAATAAATGATTTTTCTCCGAAAGAATTTATATTTTTGACTAAAATAATTTCCCGTTACAAGAATTTGCATTTTTGAATAAAATTTATATAGATGAAGGTACAAGATAATGTTAGAAAAAATGAAGATTATAACGATTTGCAATATTTAAAAGAGGAGTAAATATTGCATATCAGAAAAGTAGTTTTTTCGCTATTTCAACCGTGTGGCGTATGTATTTATAAGACTATAATTAACATCTTAATTAAAATTTTAATTAAATGAAAGACAGAATTTACAAATTGTGATAATAAAATAATCATTCTTAATTCAGGGATGTCCCTTAACAATTTAATTAAATAATCGTATATACTAATTTAATTATGATTAATATAAGATTACTTCAATGCTTACATTCAGTTTCTGTGACAAAATATTACAAAGAAATAACTTGACCTCTTTCTTCAAAAAAGTAATTTCTAAATTAATTGCTTCTAAAATATTTTATTCTGTGTGAAAACAAATGTGATATTTTGGAATTTTTCCAATCATTTTGATTTTTAGGCTTATCTATTAATTTACTCTTTGGTCATATTATTTAAATAATTAAATATACATATAATTCATTTTGAGAAATTAGGAAAAATCTTTCATTTTTGTAATCCGACAACTTTAATTTATGAAATATCTATTGATGAATGTTGACTATAATTAATCATAAAATTTCAGCTTAGTTTTAATTTGTTACATACAAATTTAATTTGCCTCATACAATTCTGGAAATGTATAATTCAAGAAATTATACAAATTTAATGAATACTATACTTCGAAACCGAACTAAAGCAAAGCTATTTATTACAATTTCAAATTTCCGTTTACGAAAACCTATTGTGCCTATGCAAAATGAGGTAGATATGTTTCGAAGAAAAATTCGCTACGATAAATCTAATGCTCGGAATTATTAAACAGGGCTCCGCGAGCAAATATTCCACGTTCCTATCTTTTAATTATTTCGATAAACAATTTCGCAATCCAATCTCACAGGATATTAAAGTCAGCCTCGTAGACCCGTGTCTTCAGAAACCTTTTAATTAGTTTGACTTTATTCGTTTGTCTTTCGGTTTATTTTAACTATCAGTTGTATATCTACTGCGGTTGAGAGGTGGAGTGGGAATAGTTTATCTCCCACAATAAATATATGGCAAAAGTTTGACAATTTGCGATGGGAGATTCACATTCAATTGTGTTTAGGTAATGGAAGATTCTGACAGCATCCTGCCTTTTTCAAAACATTTGTAATTAGCGATGAAGAAGTAATGTTATTGAATGAGAAGTGCTGATATATTTCATGAGTGAAATTTTTCGCCGACTTTAATTTTTAAGGTATTTTGTTTCAGTTTTACGTGTCTGTAATACATGGAAAAGCTATGATTCATTAACTTTAGAATATCATGCAATTCTTTATTAAATATTTTCTCCAATTTCATTGCATAAATATACGATTTTGAATCATAAATTTGTGATGATATATTCACATTCAATTGTACCTAGATAATTGAAGATTCCGATAACTTCCTGAGTTTTACAAAATATTTGTAATTGGCGATGAAGGAGTGCTATGTTGAATGAGAAACGCTGATATATTTCAGATGAGTAATTTTTTGTTGACTTTATTATTCAAATTTTTATTTCTATTTTTCTTGTCTGTAATGCATTGAAAACTATGACTCATTAAAATCAGAGTATTATGAAATTCTTTATTAAATAATTTTTTTACATTGCATAACTATACGATTTTGATTCATAAATTTGCGATGAAAGACAACCATTCAATTGTGCCTAGGTAATGGAAGATTCTGATAGCCTCCTTCCTTATTCAAAACATTATAATTAGCAATGAAGGAATTCTATTATTGAATGAGATGTGCTGATACATTTCATGAGAGAAAATTTTAGCTGACTTTAATTTGTAAGGTATTTTGTTTCAGTTTTGCGTGCCTGTAATATATGGAAAAGCTACTATTCATTAACTTTACAATTTCATAAAATTATTTATTAAATAATTTATGTTTTTCATTGCATAAGTATATACAAAAATATTTTCATGGCATAAGAATGATTTTAATAATTAAAAAAAAAGACTTGAGCAAAATATTTTTCCATTAAGGAAAAAAATTTACTCAGGTATATCAAGCAAAAATCGGATTCATAAACAGATGGGATATATTGTATTCGTCATCGAACCAATTATTTGTATTTTTGTAAATAAATATTAATAATCTATTAATGAACATTTGTAAATATTTTTTGTAATATATAAATATGCGTTATAGATTCATAAAATAAATAAAATATCCATTAATTTTTATCTTCCTAAAATAACTTTGTCTCAATTTTTGAGGCTTTTTCGTCGTCACCTCATAAATAATAATTGTTTATCAAGAATAAAAAGCATAAATACATTTTTTAGATATATTTCTTCGAACGCATATATTACTACACAAAACTAGCAATTTTTTTCATTATAGTTCCACATGGTATAATTATCACTCATTAACTTCTGATTACAATATCACTCTAAAGAAATTGTTTCATCAAATGCCATTTCATATAAGATATTTGCTACAGAAAATATATCTTCATAAAATCTTCTATGTCTAATATTTATCAGAAACATTTTTTTTGTCTTGATATTTTTCCGTATTCTCTTGCTCTAATTGTTAGGTTTTGTGCCAAGTATTTTAGACATTTTTTGTGATAAGAATAAAAATATCGAGGCTTTTTATTTTATTTTTTCCTTTTACTGTATATGTTATTGAAATGACTTAATTCTATTCTTTCAGTATAATAAGGCTTAGTTATGATTTATTAATTATGTATTATCATATTTCCATAATGAAATTATTACATAATTTTTTACAATTCATAAAATGTAAACGTATGACAAAAAATCTATTTTGCCATTGGTGAAAAATGTTTTACATGCTTCTTTAAACATCTTCTCTTGAATTTAACAACAATAATAAAAAAGGAGCTAACGGATAACTAAAAGCTTTAACATCTAAAAAAAAATTTACAATTTGAATTCTTTTTTTCTTTTTTTTTGTCTTAAAATGAAAAATCATTTTTTACTTTAAACGCAAAGCATGCAACTTAAATCGAATTAATAAAAATAAATAAGTATTTTTTTTTAAATTTCTTATTCATTTATTTTGCCATTTATAGTTACATACCCACTTTACTTTTTAAAGCAAATTTTATGCCGTTAATTTAATATTATATTTAGCATTTGTTTCCATTCAGCAATCTTTTATTAGTCAGACAAACCCATAATTTTCGAAACATTTCGTATGAAAATATAATCCTTGTTCACATACTGAACTCATATAATTGAATTACCCTTCTTCTTCTTTCTATTATGCATTTCGCGCATCACATACGTTTTCCTATTTTTAGTGTCTTTTGTTAGAGATGAAATCAAGAGTCACGTAAAATCACGCAAGAAAATGATATCATAAGAGAATTCATCCGAACCAAATAAGATGAAGCCTCATTACATAAAGATATGATTGCGGTGATTATGAGGATACCTATATATTTTTTTCGTTAGAATCCTTTTATGGGAAATCATCACACTGTAATAAAAGACTTATGTCTTTGTTGCATAGATGAAAGTGTGCAAGGATTAGGGTATTTTTCTGTAACTACAGAGATAATTTATATTGATTAAAGAGCTGCCTTCGGAGGTTATAAGCAGATTATTTTAAAAGAATATGATTCTTTTAGTGAAAATATTTGCATTTATTAAATTTGCGTCGAATTTTCAATTAAATTATTCATCGAAATAATTATCTATTACTGCGTTTATGGACTTCATAACTTAAGAATATATGTCGAATAAATGAAATTTGACAAATCTTTTTGGCACGAAAGTTATAAATCTACCATTCGGACTAATCAAAATGACGACGGCCAACGTATAGTCGACTTTATTCATTGCACTACAAAGCTAATAATATAATACACTATATTGTATAATTGCTCTTAAAAGGGGAGCCCCGTTAAATGGATTTCGACAATAATTAGGTTCATGACTTAATTTATAATTATATAATGTCTAAGGGATAATATTAACTTCAGAATAAGAAGAATATTATCTAAACAATACATCAAATTTACTCAATTAAAGTAATATATTATAAATATATACATTTTTAAAGCAAATTACGCTGTTATAATCATATGAATCTTGATATGAAAAAATGCATTATAAAATCACTTTATACATTATTTATATTAAAGATAAACTCTATTAAGCAGCTAAATTGTTTGTAGGTAAAACAATACAAATATACATTTTAGCTCTCAGATAGTAGGGCATATTAGAATTAATTAGTGTCTTATTGTATCCCTCTACACTGTAACGCAATGGTCACCCCAGACCGCGTTAGAATTTGAATGACGGCATTGTTCAGAGGATGACCAATATGACTATTCTAGTCGGAACACTCCATTCGGTTGTGCCAGATGTTGCTGTCATTTAGGGGAATGCGAGTCACGTATTCTTGTGAGAATGCCGCTGTCTCCTGTCAATCTCAACGCAAGAGGACATGCGCGCACCGGTTAATAAATACACTACAAGGTCTCGTGTAGGTATCGCGTTCATAACATCTGAAATGGAATGGAATAATGGATTTACTAAATGTTGTTTTTGTATTTGGAAATTTATTGCTTTCCGTATGTCAGAGAAAAGAAGGGCATAATATAGGAAATAAAATATTTTAAATCATATGCACTGATTTATTATTGGTTTTTCTACTTCAAGACAACAAAGGACATATTATAGAAAATAAAATATACTAAGTAATCAATATTGATTTATTGTTACTATTCCGTCGTCAGAGCAAAGAAGGGAATATTATAGAAAATAAAATATTTTAAGGAATAAATACTGATTTATTTATTTATTTTCGTATATCAGAACAAAGTAGGGCATATTATAGAAAATAAAATATTTTAAGCAATAAATATTGATTTATTGTAGCTTTTCCTATGTCACAGGGAAGAAGGGCACATTAAAGAAAATAAAATATTCTAAGTAATAAATATTCATTTATTATTATTTTTCAGATGTCAGAGAGGAGAAGGGCATATTATAGAAAATAAAATATTTTAATTACTAAATGCATATTTATTATTGTTTTTCCTACGTTAGAGCGAAGAAGGGCATATTACAAAAAATAAAATATTTTAAGCAATAAATATTGATTCATTATTGCTTTCCTACGTCAGCGAAGAAAAAATATTTCATTTTCTTTAATATGCTCAAGTAAATTTTTATGGAAGAAAACTAGTATGAATAGTATTTGAAATAAACTGCAATCGATAATCATTATATATTTTTTGAAAACTTAATTTTTTTTTTTATAAACAGAAATAGTAAAATTATTTATAAACACGTCGTATGGGTCAAATATATAAAAATAAAGGCACTCAAATTATAAGGTAAATTATGTTACGAAAAAAAATTTAAAAAAATATGTTGCAATATATTTAGAATTTTGCATAAATAAGTTTCATATAACATCTAAGAAATTGAAATGTATCAATTAGTAGGTTTTAGAAAATTGAAAGAAACATGCATTTTTTTATTAATAATATGAAAAACAAGCATTTTTACTTTAAAAACTAACTAAACAAATGGTCCAAAATTGTTCTGATAATTTGACCAGTTTTCTAAATTCAGGAATAAGATGTCTTTCTAAACAGTTTTTAATTATTGGAATTCAATTAATAAATAACACGATATAATTAAAATTCAAAACGTGTTTTTAAATATTAAACATTGAAACAACTATAAAATATTTTGAAATAAATTTTATATAATTTTATTTAATATACTTATTCCGCAGTTCAGGAATTTCAGAATGTTTTGGAAAACATATTTTTCCCGGAATTCAACTAGAAAATATAAATTAGATTCTAGTTTATGAAATTTTTCGTAACATCATTTTGAAAGATTCAGAATTTGAAAAAATATGAATAAGATGCATGTTTTAAAAACATATAAGTGACGGTAACTTTTCAAAGAATGAAGGAAGAAATAAATTTCAAAGATTTTACAAAGAAAACTTTCTTAAAATTAAATAAATAAAACTATTCCGACATTATCAATAAATGTCATATAAATATCTAATTAAAGTGTCATTTAGAGGTGTATTCAGGCATAATTTAGCATTTAAATAAATGTAGCCAAAAGATTAGTTAAGGAAACATTCGCGTAATTTGTGGAAGAAATTAAGACTTATAAGACAAGTAATCTTGCTAGTGAATATTGCATCTACAAGTTTAATTATTTTTTAATTCTATCATTTATAATCCGGCCCGATTATTATTATTTCTTCAAAGTTATTCTTGGATGTATGAATAATGAAACAGCAATCTTTAGATTTTAAAAAGCATCAAGTTTAAATATAATTCTAAATTAAATATAATTCTAATAATCATACATAGGTATTTTCTATAAATATTTATCAAAAAGTATTTGCAAAAGGTTTTCCAATCCCTCATTGTTCCTTTTGGAATAATCATGTGAAGTTTACAAACGTTAATAAAAACATGTAGCCTAATGCACTGTAGGGTTAAGTTTCTTTGCAATGATGTCTTATTCATGTGATTGGAATATTAAGGTTATTTGTAATGCCTTTTTATTCATGTGAACGAAATATAAAGGGTTTTTGTAATGTGTTCTTATTCATGTGAATGTGATATTAAGGCTCTTTGTGATACGTTCTTATTAAAGTGAATGAGATATTAAGGTTCCTTGTGAGGCGTTCTTACTCAAGTGAATAATATATTACGGATCTTGTAATGCATTCTTATTCATGTGAATGGGATATTAAGGTTCTTTGTAATGCGTTCTTACTGAAGTGAATGATATATATTGTAGTATTCGTAAATATTGAAGGAATATTATTTCTTATGCACTTGAGTAGATTTTCTTTTACATTTTGTGCAAGATATTTATCTTTAAATATATTTTTAATGAACAATTAACTTCAATTTATACCATTTCATGCATTATTTTGCTCTTAATTCAAACATATCTTGCTCATGTTCTAAATAATGGTGAAAGAAAAAAAGATATGTTTACCCTTAGAATTTTTTTTTTCTTCTATAAATTGGCTTTACTATTTGAATCAATACTTTATTTTCTTTGAATGGGCACTGGCAGAATGCAAAAAATAAATAAATAAAATATTATACTTACTTGTGGTAGTAAGAAAGTATTGATCCAACCATGAAAAATGTGAAATGATAAATATCGATGCATGTCAACCTGTTCTATAATATTTAGATTCAGTGAAAGGG
>JAPMOR010036694.1:495877-503739 GCA_026543865.1 Argiope aurantia
AATATAAACAAATGAAAATTATTTGAATTTCGCTACAGCAATGAAATTTATAGAATTAAAATATGACTAAAATATTTTTTTTCAATAATTAACAACTAGACAAAATATTATATGTAAATTAAACTTTGTGAGGTGTTAAGATATTGTTTTTAAATTGATTTAAAATCAGTTTTGAGCTGCAGCACACGCACACAAACACAAACATTCACTTTATTTTCAATAAAAATTAAAATGGTTGTATTTTTAAGAACGATTTGAAGAGTTCGGTTTCTGACTGAAAATATAAATTTATGTATTAGTGAAATAAAAGACTGTTTCTTACCATTGAATTATTTTGATTATAGAAATGGTAATCTCTCTTCGTCGCAAAAATGTTACAGGATTTTAATAATTCTAAAACACAGAGCTTTTGTTTTGAGAAATTTATTTTCATTTTGTATATTTTATAACGTTTTTTGTATTACTTGAACTCTGTTCTTCCATAGAAATTAGAGTTTTATTTCTGATATCTAATTACACTAATTGTATTTGTTTAATTTTTTTAATCTAAACTAATAACAATTCATTAAAAATATTATGTTGTTATTAATATAAAATCCTGGTTTTTATCTATTTTAAACCTATTCACTTAACAATCATTATTTTTCTTAAAACAAATCATTACATAATTAAAAAAATAATCAAAATTAAGTATGAATATGAATACGTATACATTCATTTCTTTTCCATTCAAAAAAAGTTCATTAACTAATAGAGTAATGAACAACTGCTTTTAATTTATTTTTATTTATGTAAGGGAATTGCGGAACTCTTTTGGAAATTTAATTAAGAAGAGAGTAAATTTAGATAATTGCTTTTATTCTCTAAACCAGAATTCTAATTCGGTATACTTGTACATTAATGAATATTTTTAATGTTTTTAAAAAATAATTAATATTTTTTCACTTAAATAATGTAAAAAGTTCGTTGAATATGAAGGCCAGTTTTGTTTTAGCTGCAGTTTAATATATATCCAATAAAAAAAATTAAAATCAGATTTTTGTGTTGATATGTGCTTGATTAAACTATAGACGGCGAAGACCATTTATAAATATCTTTATTTATATTTTTTTACGAAATAAAAGTACTCCCTTTTTATCTATAATTGGACAATTAATCTAATCGCCATGAAGATTATTTTACGTATCCACGTAAATTTCATTGATCCCCAGTTTAAGAGATTTCTCTTCATTCCATTTTTTTTCCTGTAGTGAAATAAAATTCAGTATCACATTCTAAGTAATAAAAATATTTTAATTTAATTAGTATTAAAAGTATAAAAAGTTAAAGTTTATTTATCATACACTACATGCTAATTGTTTTCAACGAATGTGTGTATATGGATTGTTTTATTGTTCATGTTAATCATTCGAATTTATACATGAATATAACTGAGACAAAGAAGAGGGAAACACTGACCATACTCAAATCTAAATTAAATAGTTATTTTCCTAAAATAAAAGTATGATTCAAGTATGGATTCATAATTTCAGACATTTAAGTAAATTTCTCAGATCCCGAATTCAAGAGATTTCACTTAATCCTAGTTGTTTCTTTCAGAGAAACCAATTTCAGTATCAGTATCAGATTCTAAGTAATAAAAAAATGTTTAAACTTAATTAGTATTAAAAGTATAAAGCATATTTATCATATATAACACGCTAACTGTTTTCAATGAATCTGTGTATATAGCTTTTATTTATTTTTGATGTTAATCATTTCCATTTACTCGGGAAGTTATATCAGATAAAGAAGGTAGCACTGAGCACACTCAAATTTAGAATAAATATTTATATATCATAAAATAAAATTATGTTTTTTTTAATAATTTTTAAGTATCGATTCCTGATATTCAGGCGTCTAAAGGTTAAAAAAAAACAAACCCAAAGCTGCAATGAACGAAAGTAAAATTTCTCAAGGGCATTCATTATGCAGTGTTTAGAATCACCTTCATGTAACTTATTTCAAGAAACCACATAAACGCATTAAATGATTGTACTAATAACGCCCAATGAGACTAAGGATCACCAGAGATCTACACCCTCTTCACTACAGGGTCGCTATGCTACTGTCCAGATAAACCAACTCTTGACATATACATTTCAGAATAAATCTGAGGAATCACTAACCTGCCATATTTATTATTAGGAATTGTTTGAAAGCATATTAGAATTTTCTCCAACATTCTTAATATGACATAATCATATCTTACCTTTTGATCGCAAACGTCCACCGTTAAATGAATACGCAACTCTCAGTTGAATTAATCTTACATGACTGAAAAATTCTTTGATAATAATATTATCAAAGTGCATATACACAATGGGCATGCAAAATGAACAAGCGAAAAAATGTATAGATTTTCCGTTTGTTTTTGTTGAAAAACATGTATTGAAATATCAAAATATGAACGCTGTTTTGTATCAAAGCCATCGGGAGTGCGTCTTCTCATAATTTCACGCAAACTCTCTAATAAAGATGTTTCCCCAAAGAATACCTTTCATGACATTGTGGTACAATAATTTAAAAAATATTTACCTTTGGTATGAATTTACTATTTTCATCGAATCTATCGAGTTATCCTTAGCGAGTTTTTTGACGATTAATCTTTGGCACGTGGTTAATAGTATCATAAAATATAAAATGTATTTAAGTCGTGTTTTTCCCAACCGAGTTAAAACAAAAAATTTGACACAAAACTGCTTTTGTAGTCACAAAAATCCCCTACTAAATTTGACATATTTAAGTAATTGTGTTTTTGAGTTATAGCATTTATTTATTTCTGAAAGTACAGAACGACAGACGGTTAACCTCTTGCCCGATTTGACTTAAAAATTGATTATAAGTAGACCATGGATTTCAAATCCGTATCAAATTTTATATATTCCCTCTTTGTGTTTTGTGGTTATCGTGTTAACGCATATTCGGATACAAGGACATACCATCTGTAGACTTCTGTAGACTATAGACATTTCAGAATTTTATCTACATATCATAATTTTATCTTCGTTTTGTAGTTATTGTGTGAATGCATATTCAGACACCAGGATAATCAGGTTTCCTTTGAACGGAATTTATATAAAATTTGATAGATATCAGCAAATGTAGTGTAATGACCGTATCCCAAATCTCATCCATTCAGTAAAAAGGGTTATTGAGATGCTTTTGCCACAGACAGACATTTTCTAAAAATGTGTTTGTCGAATTCAGAGAGGTAAAAATAAGAAGATTCACCAAAATCTCGAGTTCGAATTTTTTTGACGATTACAATAACTTTCTCTGTATTTAGATATGAATCAGTAAAAATTAGTTCACATATTGGTTAATCGTTACAATAACGCATGGAAATTCTGCTCAATAAGTAACATTTGGGAAGTTATAAGCAGGTTGAGTTACAAAATTTCACACAGAATGGTGCCAATAATAGATAAGATTTTTTCGGATATAGGAAATATACCCAGGAGAAGTGATTACAGCTATTAGAAATCCTTGACAGCCAAGTATAATCATTATAAAGTGGATTCAAAGAGCCATCAAGTCTGTCACATGATTCATTCGATGAAATTTATCATCAAAACAATATATCGAATCTTGGATAAATCGACTTTCTTTTGGTTTGTGTGGATACCTGCTTTGTTAAAAGAAAGACACAATCTGGTTTATAGTTCACACAATACTGTGCTTTGATAGGCTTGCCTGGCCATGTTTTTGTCTTTTTAATTTTTCATAGAATACTGTATATTAAGTAAAAATTATCGCCAATTTTTTAAAAGAATTCGAAGATTATTCATATCCAGAATGGTCTTCGGTTTTCAGAATCCAGTTTTATTATAACAAATGTTACTACAGTACAATATTATATATGTATGTATGTATGAAAAAAAGGCATAATTTCCATAAATATATCAATTTTACTATTGATATATTTGTGCATCAGAATTATTTGCTTTCTAATTAAGACTATTCTACAAAAAAATCACTGATAGATTCTAGTTTTAAACTATCATATTTTGAATATTAGTGATTATTAAAGAAAAATTTCTATTAAAAAGCAAAATAAAATTGAATTAAGGGCATGAATTCACAAACATAATTTCTAATTAAATTGAATAATGAATTAAGTGTGAGTATTTTTAAGAAATCGTATTTTATATATTTCATTGCTATAAAAGAACACATTTTTGAGCATTAAAGAATTATATTTAGCATATGATTCTCAATACAATAGTTGCATTAAATTTTGATTAGTATTTCATCGGTTTTTTTAATATCATGTCTACGAAGAGTAAGCATCGGATTCATAACATATAAAAAATTTATTTAAAGCCAATTTTATATTCTTAGTTGCCATCAAAATTTTTCGTTAAGTTGAATTAGTTACTTCTATTTATTTTCCCCAGATTTTCATTGTTAATGTGAACTTCTCTGAAAAAACAAAATTAAAGTTACATAATACCGCAAGCGAAAATATTTATTTCATACGTATACGAATTTTATTGAATAAAAAGGTATTATGAATCCTTTTTTTTTAATTTGTGGAATGAAGAAAACTAAATTCAAGTACGTTTATAATTATTATATTCATAGGATTAACAATAAACTGTCATTTTTTTTTGTAAATGAAATTTCCTTTTATTCATCCATAAATTAATGAAAAAAATAATATTAAAGATGATGCTTTATTTTTTGTAATTATTTTAAGATCTTCATTTAATGCCATTAATTTCTAAACGTTTTTTTAAGGTGGGAAGTATTGTTTTTAGTAGGAAAAAAGTATTTGTTTAATCATAAAACTTTTAATGTATATCTCTAAAAAATTATCGTTAAAATATTTTCAACTATATAATGTCGTTAATTTTATTTTAATCGCAGTTAATTATGAGTTTTTAGGTTATTTTTATTTATTCGAACAAATATAGATAAAAGCTTTACATTTGACTTTATAATTAACTTTACATAATCATTTTTAATTTAGCTAATTATAATATTTTATTTAGAAAGATTATTTTAACAAAATAGTAATATTATTAGAAAAAATAGGCTCGGAAATAGAATTATTAGGAAAATAATTTTATAAAAACTCAATGATTTTTTCTTCTCTGATATATTTGTGATATCTACAAAAGCAAAAACATTAAATTCAAAATGTAAAGTTGTAATGTTTATGATCTGCTAAGGTTTTTTTTTTTGATGTTGAGACATTAACGCAGTTAAATCAATTGTAACTTTTTTTTAGAAATAATCATTCTAAATACAAAACGTCTCGTATATCACATGCTTATTGGATATGAACTACAACATTTTGAAATGTAAGTGACATAAAGCAAAATGGTACATGAATACAGGCTCATATTTTACTCCTTATTATCTTTCAACATTCAGGAATATCTATATTTATCATTAGTAAATAGCAAAAATAATATATTTTATGCATAAATAAAATTATAAAATACTTTAATATATTCAAAATATCTTCAATATACAAAGAATCATTTATCACCTTTATAAATAAAGACAACGAATTTTTCTAATAAAAATGCATCTAATTTGAATATAACTATTATAGATGTTCTGTATTTTTAGTTTAAGTTCTTGAAAGAAGTATGAGCTTAAAACGTAATGAAATAAAATTTCATCTCTATTAAGCATAGTATTTAAAAATTCTGAATTTTTCGTATTTATTTTATACATCGTGATTTTCGTTTTCATAATACTAAGTTTATTATGGATAAATTTTTTATGGAGCTTCCATAAAAAATTATTCTCCAAAATTAAACAGTATTATTAAAAGGCATTTTTTAATTGACTGATTTCTATTATTTTGTCCATAATAACTGAGATAGAAGCTTCATATTAAAAAAAATGTTTTGGAAAAAGTGAAATTCAAAATGTTTAACTGAAAATATGTGATATTAACTATTATCTTATTTTCTGATTAAATTCCTAACAAATATTTATCATACAATCATAGAACAAAAACTTGTTTTTTATTGACGATTTCTTTAATTCTTAAATAAACATATGCTTTACTTCCTAATGCATCAAATCTTACTTTTCAATTACATACTAGAAGACTCAAAAGTTTTTTAACTTTACAAAATATCAATATTATCATACCTTCATTTTTTTTTCAAATTTTCTACTACGCACTAATAAGGTATATAAATATCATTTTATCATTTATAAAGATTTTTTTTATTGTCAAGTGAGGAATTTCTGTTTAAATCATGATTGAAATTAAAGTATAAAATTGTATGTATAATTGTCATAACTGTCAATTAGGAATATCATGGAATAAACGAAATATTACACAAAGGAATAATTTTTATAGAAATTTTAGAAAAAAAATTAAATTTTAGAATTTTTTTATTATTGTTAAAATATTAAGTTGATAAGAAATATATAGTTATTATAGAGGTTTTCAGAGAGACGAATTTCATTTATCTAGCGCTTAATGTTTTGTTATTATTGTGCTTATTCCTACTTAAACAACGAAACATTTTCAGAATGGATTTCATTTATAAAAGAAAATACATAAAATTATTTCGTTTAATTTTAAATTGCGCTGATGGTTTTTTTTTGTGATTTTATATGCAGATTCAAAATTGAAATTTTATTAACTTTATAACATACCTACGCAGATTAAATTCCAGAATATCTATATATATTTAAAACATATAAAAATAATATATACCACTTAATAAGTTATATAAAAACATATAATTTTTTAAATGATATTATAAACATTTTTTTGCAAATATTAGACATAAATTAACCAATGAAAAAGAAATTACAAAAAATATAATAAATAAAATTTATTGAATAATCCGACCGTCTCTTATATGTTAAACGCTTTAAAATATTGAAGAAGCCTTATAATGCACCATTTAAAATTTTTGCAATAATTTCTCCGCTATTAATTTCAAATTTAAAATAAATTCTTACTCATGAAATGCATTATAAATCTGTATAGCAAAGATAAGCATTATTTAGGCAAGAATAAATTTTCTTTTATTATTTATTTTATTCAAAAGCCTGTAATATCAATATACTGAATATTTCATGCAAATAATTGCAAAGAAATAACGGTGAAAATGATTTTAGATTTATTCTTAATCAAAATATATTTATCGACATTAAATTTAATTTACGGTATGTCTAGACCTTTGAATATATAATACTACCAAAAATTTAAGATATGTGACTTTTTAAAATGAATTAAAAGATGGTTTACATATTTCCTTTTTGTTCTTTTACTGAGAAATTCATAAATTTATTTTCTTTGAGGATAGGATTTCAAAGGATAAAAATTATTAAATTAATGGAAATTTTTTTCATTAATTATTATATATTTCATTATTATTATTATTTTCATTATATCATAATTATTATATATTTCATTATATATTTTTATATAAATCTGATACATCTATCGGCTTATAGAAAAATAAATCTAAAATTACATTCTGAAACACAATAAATTTTTTTGCCCATGAATGTATACAATTACCGCAGTTTAAAAAGGCATTTTTCAGGTTCATCATGTAAATGTAAACAATTATAAATGTTTTATATTTTTACTCTTTATTATTGCATTGACATATTATTTGTGTTTTGAATTTGCATTATTATTATTATCATTTTATATTTACATTACTATTAAAATTATTTATATTTTATACTTACATTATTATTTGCAAAAAAATCTGCTATATTCTTAAAGGAAGTCTTTAGCTCTTATATTATAATATTTGCTCTTATATATAATATTAGCTGTTATATTATAATATTAACTCTTATATATAATATTAGCTTTTATATTA